>ML368158.1:47792-89372 GCA_005239525.1 Nicotiana knightiana | reverse complement strand
TTTATATTACCATATTGTTGGCCCTTAGTAAGTGTCGAAGTCGACCTCTCGTCATTACCTTTTTGAGGTTAGACGGGATACTTACTGAGTACACGTTTTTGTACTCATACTATACTTGCTGTGTATTTTTGTTGTACAGGAACAAGTATATCTAGTGGCCTAGCTTGGCGCGGTGGCATAGTGGATATGTGGACTTAGGTGAGTTGCATCTCTCGANATTGGTATAAATTCATTATTTGGTGAATACTTGTTTATAAGAAGGGAGTGGTTTAAGCCCTTAAATATAGCGAAGACTCGTTCAATTACTTCTTGTTCTTAATTTCATTGTTATATAGCATGCTGAATTAGAATTTTATATTACCATATTGTTGGCCCTTAGTAAGTGTCGAAGTCGACCTCTCGTCATTACCTTTTTGAGGTTAGACGGGATACTTACTGAGTACACGTTTTTGTACTCATACTATACTTGCTGTGTATTTTTGTTGTACAGGAACAAGTATATCTAGTGGCCTAGCTTGGCGCGGTGGCATAGTGGATATGTGGACTTAGGTGAGTTGCATCTCTCGAGACGATCCGCACGCATCATAGTCTTCTTCAGAGTATTGTGTTGTATTTTCTCTGCTGTCCCATTTGTATTCCGGACGGTTATTGTATCCAATTTATTTTTTAAAAATTGCTTATGCACTTGTGACACGCCGGGTTCTGGGATGACTTTGGAATTTAATTATTATTTGAATTTGTTAAAATATCATTATTTACTCAGTAAAGTTCATTAATTACTAATTAATGTAATGAAAAGAAATGGTTTCAAAATACAAAAATAGTTTCATTCGATCAAATTTTATTGCAAATATGGCATTATCAAAAATCTATGTAACTGCAATCGCTAGATGACGCACCCAATATTTAAGGAAATCGTTTCCATTTTTAAAGCTTAAATAAATGCCGCACCCAATCTGTTTCCATTTGAAAAGCCAAAATACCAGCTCCCAATATTTAAAAGTATCATTTCCATTCTCAGTAACATCTTGTAAAAAGATTTTCCCTCTCTTTTCATAAACCAAAGATTATCAAAAAATTTTAAACAAGTTCCTCTATTTCGCTTATTTATGCCATCTTCTTCTAAGAGGACATTTATTCTTCAACCACACACTAAAGAGGAATAATGTGATAAAACACAATATTAATATACTTAAAATATCACTGTGATATATATATATATATATATATATAAAGGAATAGCCAAGCTGATGTGGCATGTCTCATATGCAAGGATTCTCATTTATCTTGATTTTCCCTTTGTTGGTCTTTTTCACTCATTTTCCCAGTAAAAAAACTTTACTTCCTTTCCAGCATTAAACAAAAATTTACGAAACGCTAAAAAATCCATTATGAAACGTTATGTACAATGACGCAGTAAATGACCATTAATTGAAACATCACATTAAACGACACATCGGTAAGCTTTCAAATATCGTTTTGTACATAAGTACAACATTCCTTCACATTATATGGATTGCTAATAACCATAACTTGATTGCGTGGTCCTATTTACATCTCGCCGTCGTCGGAATCGGATCCAAAATTGACAGTAAATTTTCCACCGTGACAATGAAAATCACGAATACCAGAGGAATTGGTGATATAGAAGATCGCAATAATTTTCTTTTTGATTTTCATGATACTCCTTTTTACTTCCTTTAGTTATATTTTAGTAATATTAAATATTGCTCTTAGTGTTATATAGGGACATGTTGCAAGAAAGATCCAACAATCTATACAAATTTTATTTTCACCCTTAACAATTGCTACGGTAGAGTTGCACTACTCATTTCTTTCATGTTTCTTTATCTCTCAGAATCTACTTATTTATTTTTATATAGTAAGACTCTAACGTACGTATTTATAACACCATAAAACTTAGACAAAATGAATATTACCAAAATCAAACAAAGTTTGGTATTAAGTAGCAAAATAATCGGTATATGAACTTGTTGAAACTCCCCGTGTCACGACTCGAAATGAATAATATCGTGATGGCGCCGGACACCACTGTCAGACAAGCCAATCATTTAAATAGTTAAATTAAATTTTTTATTTTAGCATTTTTGAAATCATTATCTTCCACTTTATTATATAAAAACTGAACAAAAATTTCCGTTAAGTAAATACGACAGGTAAACAATTTTGACGTTATTGCAGTAAATCCCAAACACTTCCCAGAACCCGGTGTCACAAGTACATGAACAATTTCTAAGAATTTTACAATTTCTACAAAGCTTATCCGAAATACAATTGGACAAGGAAATTAAAATAAAATAATATAATACGAGGGAGACTCTGTCAGCTGCGGATCGCCTCCGGATAATGCAGCTCGCCTAAGTCTCCAAACCAGCCACATCGCTATGAAGTTACCTGTGCAATAAAAATGCACAACAAGTGTAGCATGAGTACGAAAATAACATGTACTCAGTAAGTCGCCTAACCTCAGAGAGGTAGTGACGAGATGTCGAATTAGACACTTTCTAGGGGTCAATTTAGTATATTAAAGTGTGACACTTAACATGAAAGTCATAGACAATTTATTAAAATCGGGAATAAATAATATCAACTCCTTCAACATTTAACACTTTAAATCTTCATCATTTCAGTTGATAATTTAAATCATAATCAGGGATAAGAAACATCAGACTTATTTCACATTTTACACATCAATTCTCCTTCCTCATAACTGGCCATTAAAACTTCCTTAGACCGATAAACATGTATAAATCACAGCAAATACGCAGTAAATATCATGCGCAAGCAATGCCGAGAGTCGAACGACACGGACCAACAATAATAAATTGTGCATTGTCGAAGGGTCGAGCGGCTCGAACCATAGATATATCTATTTTCTCCGCTCGCGAATCAATCATGTGACGAGGTCAACATAATACTAATAAGGCTAACCTGCTCGCGAATCATACCTGCGACTCAGGTGCTCATACATACACGTATTCACATAATAAATCCGCATTTTTATCAAGAAAACAACTTCTCAGGAAATGATAAAATCCTCTTAAAGGAACACGAAAAATAGCATTTAAATCTTTGTTTTGAAACTCATTTGCCAAGTTTAATAATATTCAATAATATAACCTTATCAGGTATACAATTGTCCACGGAGGAAATCAATTCTCTTTCTAGATGATTAAGAAAATGAACTCTAGTCTTCTTAGATATTCAATTACTATTTCGATTATATTAACGGTCTAATATTACTGGCAAGATCACAGGTACAACACGTAAGGCATGCTAGTGGGTCCTAGACTACCCAGACATGGCATAATAGTAGCTACGCATGGACTCCCGTCACCTCGTGCGTACGAAGCCCCCGCAGATAGTAGCACATACTTAATTAGTTCACCTAGGGGGACAATTCCCCCTCACAAATTTAGAAAGGAGACTTACCTCGCTCCAAAGTTCCATAACCGACTTCCAAGCCCTTCCGACGACTCCAATGGACGCACAACGTCCCAAAACTATCCAAACAACGACACACCAATGAAAATATACTCTAATATTTGCAACAATTCAAATGATAAAATTTCCCAACTCCGCTCAGTGAATTGATCAAAATGCCCTCGGGCCCACGTGCCCGGAATCCGAAATTTCTCGAAGATATATTCTACCCATAGCTTTACTAGTTCAAATATATAATTTACTCCAATATTCATGCTCAATTCGTGGCTAAAATCCAAATTATCAAATTTCTAGGTTTTCTTCAAAATTCCCAATTTCCCACAATTTTCATGTTTTAATCCATGCATATACCTTGTATTTAACTTGAGATGAGAAGGAATAACTTACCTATTGATTCTTGATGAAAATCACCCTTTGAAATCCTCCAAAATCGCCCCAACCATGAGAAATAAATGAGAGAAATGGCAAAAATCCGTTTAAAATAGAACACTGCCCAACACTGCCCCTCTATGCGATCGCATGAAGGCCTTTGCGATCGCATAGGCCAAACTTGCTGCCCCTTTGAATCCTTATGTGCGTTCGCACAAGCATGCCTGCGATCGCATAGGCCTTTTCCAGCTCCCTCCAAATTCCTTTTCCGCGATCGCAGCTTCGACCATGTGTTCGCACAGGCCAACCCAGCAGCCCCCAGGTGCACTGTGCGATCGCACACCCCTTTCATGCGATCTCACAGACCAAAAATCCAACCTTCAAATTTCCTTCTTCGAATCGCACGACCATGGTCGCGATCGCATTTCACAGCAAATGCACCAACAAACAGCAGCAACAAATCACTCAAAAATGACCCGAAACCACCCCGAAATACACCCGAGGCTCCCGGGACCCCGTCCAATCACACGACTCAGTCCCATAACATCCCACGACTTGCTCGAGGCCTCAAATCACATCAAACAACGCCAAAATCACGAATCACACTAAAATTCAAACTTTATGAACTTGAAATTTCCAACTTCCACATCAGATGCCAAAAGCTATCAAATCACGTCCGATTGATCCCAAATTTTGCACACAAGTCATATTTGACATTACGGACCTGCTCCAACTTCTGAAATCGCATTCCGACCCCGATATCAAATTTTCACTTCCGGTCGGATTTCTGAAAAACCTTCAAATTTCTATCTTTAGCTAAATGACTTCAAAATGACCTACGGACATCCAAATTCACTTCTGATCGCGCTCCCAACTCCAGAATCACCATACGGAGCTATTTCCATGCTCAAAATCCCAAACGGACATCAATATCACTGAGATGCACTTCAACTCAGACTTAGGAAATTTCTTCAAAATGTTGACTTCTACAATATACGCCGAAACGCTCCCAGGTTATCCAAAGCCCGATCCGGACATACGCCCAAGTCCGAAATCATCATACGAACCTGCTGGAACCTTCAAATCCTGATTCGGAGGTCGTTTACTCAAAATTACAATCTTAGTGAATTTCTCCAACTTAAGGCTTCTGAAATGAGAATTTTCTTTCCAAATTAACTCTAGACTTCCCGAAATTCAATTTCGACCACACCTACAAGTCGTAATACCTGAAACGGAGCTGCTCATGACTTCAAATCGCTGAACGAATCGCTAGAGCTCAAAACGACCGGTCGGGTCGTTACATTCTCCCCCACTTAAACAGACGTTCGTCCTCGAACGTGCTAAGAACTGCTCTGGAGTTATCTGAAATCATTGTTTAACACCCCGAGCACCTGCCCGTGCTACCACAACCCAGTTGAGTACATTAGCTTGATCAAATCTGAAGATTTCTTCTTTTATCCATATAATAAGCTCAGAATCCACTTCTAACACTTGAAATTTCTCTGCCAGGCCTAGTTCCTATACATAAACACCGTATCAACTACCACACGATATACCAGAATATGACTGCATACCATTGTTGAATTAGCACGTAGCACTGCATAATTCATCATCTAACCACAATGACACTCCCTGAACCTTAATTGCCAAAAATCCACAAATCTGATGCTCCCAATGCACCTCATGATATATATACACATACATCCTACTATAATGCTGACGATACCACCACAACGGAGGAGATGTGTAGAAATTCATAACCAACTGCAGAGTTAACCAAACATTGAATCATTCCTCTTGACTAAGACCATCATCTCAGTAACAACCAATAAGGATAAATGTCCCTCAATGTATTTCACATAATCTTATCGCACTTGATCCCTGATCCAATAATCTCGTCTCACCCATTATGAACTGCTCAGACAACAAATCACCCCAAACATGAACAACATTCTCACATGATACCACCACGCGCCAATAGGCCATAACTCGAACATGATACATAAAGGAATGACTCAGGAAGGGACTACTCGACTCACGCAACTAATATGAACTTTCTCACAAAAATAGGAAGTAAAACATAAGAAAATAAATATAGGAACCTGACTCATCATCACACTGTTGCGGTGTGCAACCCGATCCAATAACATACCCGTGGCGACGTGCCACCCGATCCACACATAAGATTCACATAAGGAGATATACACGGAGCTGAATTGCTCACTATCACAAAATACTAAATATCGATCACAAGCACGCTAAGTGCATAATATTATCCTGGGGAGACTGATAAGTCCATATGCTACAAAACTCAAGCACAACTGAGATGCGATATATATACACTCTGAAATCTCAAGAGCCCTTCTGCTCACATAACATCATCACTACGCGGAATTTCAACACATAAGAAATTATCAAGCCGCTTCACAACTCACATGGCACAGCAAAATATAACATGAGATGAACGAAGACGGAAAAACATTTGTTGTTCTAATAACTTTCCATGAAATGTGCTATACCGAAATGAACACGCCTGACTCATACGGAGCCCTTAATCATATTTAAATCCATCCACAAACATCGAGTCTACCTTGCTCGCGCCGAACTAGGCTAATAGCTTTACCTGGGTCCATATTAACCCACTTCCTCTCATAATACGCAAGAACAACCATCATAGCCGGGATAAACACCCCACAATCCACAACCAAAAACCAAACGCCTTCCAGGCATAAATTCTAAAATAAGCTATATTACACTTCTTTACACTCAGTCCAAATCTTCAATCCATTAAGTGACTACATGTCACACTCATACGATCCTCCCGCGGTCATGCTCCCACGACCTTCCACACAAGGTAGCAAGTATGCACATACGTACCACCGACCATATTAATGCTGCAAAACACATCAAGAACCCATGACCAGGGTACAAAGCCTCTTTCACCGAATATCGATCTCAAGTGACACTGAAGATAACACCAGCTTACTCTGAACTTTCAAGTCACTTTTTCTTGCTCATCCGAGCTCATGACATCCTTGTTAACACCGAACCGCAATCTCCTTACTTCCAGTTACACACTATTTACTTCACCTAACATGCCAATATGAAATTGCGCAAGAATTCCATCATAACTCCGGAACCACTAATAGGGTGAACACTTCATCATATAGAAACCTTTTACTTACCTCAATTCAAGAGAACCACCACAACACACGAGTGAATTCCCACAATCACAATACATGCAAATCCTTACGTAGTAGTCTAACCACCATAACCCTTCCGGGATCCGCTTACACCTGACAGGCCATAGCACTCGAATGCTCCCATATGAAATCTATCACGGCGACCGACAAGCCTCGCACATACCGGCCCAAACCACATTCATAACCCAATCACATCGAAGGAACTGATCACTGCCGTACATGCGCCATTCAACCATGTCCAATCACTTTATCTTCTTGCAATCATCCTTAACTGCCTCAGAAATAATAGTAACTTCCTTCAACTCATAGAAACTCAACCTTCACTCATCCTGAGTGACCTTGATTCACGAGACCATGCTGCCTAAATCCCACAACCCGCCTCATACCCTCCTGATAATCTTTCTACAAATCCAGAGTTTACTCCTCTTACTCCCTCAATACTATCCTGCACGCTGAAAATAACATAGAGCACACCGACCATTTTCCCTTTCTAAAAAATTACTCTGCAAAAGCTCGATTCTCGATCATACTGCTGCCTGAAACCCTTAGACATCGCGTTCTTAACTTTTGAACTCACTAGGACCTCTATTGAGAGTCACCCACTCTGACTGGCCCCGAATACAATCAACTCCAAGGCTCTTCTAGCACATGAACACCCTTTTCCTTGAAGCACATGACTGCGTCACTACCCTGACAACTCACCTATGCCTTAAGCATAATTCTGAATCTTCCAAAGCCTAACCCTGGTCCGACATGGCCAACTTTTGCACACATTCATCAAATCCCACGCACAATCACCATTTTACTCCTTTCCCTTAGCTGTAATAACTTGCCAACACGCCGACAATATGCAACCCCATGATAACACAACCCTACAACCCAACTGCAGGTGGTGGGACTCCCCCCACTTAGCCCGAAGCTACTCCTTGCACCACTCTAGACCCTGCTGAGATCCTTTCTCTTTTGTTAACATGATCTAGCTCAACCAATCCGTCCAATTCTTCCAAATTCTCTTCTTAGCACTCCCTAAATAGTCAAATTCTCTAGCATCATTCACACATTCTGCCTCCTACCGAATAGCCACTAGAATCCCTCGCAGAACCTTGCCAACTATGCCACTGCTAACCTATTTACAGGAGATAACCCACCTATGGAAATCACCCACAGACACCTTCCAACGACGCTGAAATGCACACTCTCTGCGACATCAATACCCCATCCTATGCCCTGCTTCATTTACCAACTTTACTAGTCCGTCCGCTCCTCATGGACATCCAATAAATGCGCAACAATATCTTCTAGTTCCAAGCTATACGACATCCTTCTTCATATCAACAACTCATCTCTGCTGCATCCAACCTTCCACCGAAATGACCCACATTTCAACTTAATCTCGTGGACCCAATCACCATCCACTAAAACTCTCAAACTTTCCCTCAAGATAGGCAGTTGTCTTACCATTGAACTCCTGTGCTACGCTGCCACTCTCCCACTTGATAACTCGTTCCTTTAAACAACTACCCGACTTCCGTTCCTTACACCTGGCCTTTTAGAAATTTAGCCGCCGCCTGGCACTTCTCACATGTCTTCCTTTGTCATATGCTGCCCAATTCAATATCATTCTCTGCAGCTCTTACACTAGTAGATCACCACGACTTCAAACTCTCCGAGGATCATCTTTCTCGAGCTTCCCTCATTAGAAACAACTATTCCGTCCTGAACCACCACGCACTACGATATCTGACAACCGCTTCTTCAGTAATACTTCAGAACACTCTGACCCAGTGCAACCAAAGAAACCATACACCGACAAACTTAACACATTCCATTCGATCAATGACGACGACATCACATCACAGGTGAATATACTACCTCAATTGAAAACACCAAGTCTTACTGCTTTATCAATCCCAACCGGACCATTCATAATCCAAATGCCTTTCCTCTGCTGGAACTAAAATGCTGAAATCTCGAATTCGCGCCCTGAGAAGACCTCCTTTCAAGCCATTCATCACCCCCAACACACGGACAAGCATTCTATCATCATATCGACATCGTGCGATAACCAATCGTAAGCATCATCACTACCTGAGCATAGCCTTAAGGCTCTGAGAAACACAGCTACTGAGCTGAAACAACATATTATCCTTCTGCAGGGCCACAACAACAACCCCTAACCAATTACACATGGAAAACATCTCGCATCATATCCGTAGCACCATTTCAATTCCTCAAATTCCCGATTCATAGCAAGCGCTTCGCGACGCGTAAGATTGAGTAGGAAGAAACGTAGGCATAAGCCACAGAGGAATCAAATCGCACGATGAAGAATCAAGAAGGGAAGTACTCCTAACAGCCCTGTAGCCTCCCAAAGATAAGTACGGACATCTCCGTACCGATCCGCAAGACTCTACTAGACTTGCTTATGACTCGTGATACCTAAGGGAACCTAGTGCTCTGATACCATGTTGTCACGACCCAAAATCCATAAGGTCGTGATGGTGTTGGACACTACTTTCAGGCAAGCCAATCATTTAAATAGTTAAGTTAAATATCTTGTTTTAGCATTTTTGAAATCATTATCTTCTACTTTATTATATAATAACTGGAAAAAAATTGCCGCTAAGTAAATACGACAGGTAAACAATTTTGACGTTATTGCAGTAAATCCCAAACACTTCGCAGAACCCGGTGTCACAAGTACATGAACAATTTCTAACAATTTTATAATTTCTACAAAGCTTGTCCGAAATACAATTGGACAAGGACNGTCTCCAAACCAGCCACATCGCTATGAAGGTACCTGTGCAATAAAAATGCACAGCAAGTGTAGCATGAGTACGAAAACAACATGTACTCAGTAAGTCGCCTGCCTAACCTCAGAGAGGTAGTGACGAGACGTCGAATTAGATACTTGCTAGGGGTCAATTTAGTATATTCAAGTGAGACACTAAGCATGAATGTCATAGATAATTTATTAAAATCAGGAATAAATAATATCAACTCCTTCCACATTTAACACTTTAAATCTTCGTCATTTCAGTTGACAATTTAAATCATAATCAGGGATAAGAAACATCAGACTTGTTTCACATTTTACACATCAATTCTCCTTCCTCATAACTGGCCATTAAAACTTCCTTAGTCCGATAAACATGTATAAATCACAACAAATACGCAGTAAATATCATGCGCAAGCAATGCCGAGGGACGAACGACGCAGACCAACAATAGTAAACTATGCACTGTCGAAGGGTCGAACGGCTCGAACCATAGATGCATCTATTTTCCCCGCTCGCGAATCAATCATGCGACACGATCAACATAATAATAATAAGGCTAACCTTCTCGCGAATCATACCTGCGACACGTATTCAGATAATAAATCCGCATTTTTATCAATCAAACAGCTTCTCAGGAAATGATAAAATCCACTTAAAGGAACACGAAAAATAGCATTTAAATCTTTGTTTTGAAACTCATTTGCCAAGTTTAATAATATTCAATAATATAACCTTATCAGGTATACAATTGTCCATGGAGGAAATCAATTCTCTTTCTAGATGATTAAGAAAACGAACTCTAGTCTTCTTAGATATTCAATTACTATTTTGATTATATTAACGGTCTAATATTACTGGCAAGATCACAGGTACAACAAGTAAGGCATGCTAGTGGGTCCTAGACTACCCGGACATGGCATAATAGTAGCTACGCACGGACTCCCGTCACCTCGTGCGTACGTAGCCCCCACAGATAGTAGCACATACTTAATTAGTTCACCTGGGGGTACAATTCCCCCTCACAAAGTTAGAAAGGAGACTTACCTCGCTCCAAAGTTCCATAACCGGCTTCCAAGCCCTTCCGACGAGTCCAATGGACGCACAACATCCCAAAACTATCCAAACAACGACACACCAATGAAAATATACTCTAATATTTGCAACAATTCAAATTATAAAATTTCCCAACTCCGCTCAGTGAATTGACCAAAATACCCTCGGGCCCACGTGCCCGGAATCCGAAATTTCTCAAAGATATATTCTACCCATAGCTTTACTAGTTCAAATATACAATTTACTCCAATATTCATGCTCAATTCGTGGCTAAAATCCAAATTATCAAATTTCTAGGTTTTCTTCAAAATTCCCAATTTTTCCACAATTTTCATGTTTTAATCCATGCATATACCTCGTATTTAACTTGAGATGAGAAGGAATAACTTACCTATTGATGCTTGATGAAAATCACCCTTTGAAATCCTCCAAAATCGCCCCAACCATGAGAAACATATGAGAGAAATGACAAAACCCCGTTTAAAATAGAACACTGCCCAACATTGCCCCTCTATGCGATCGCATGAAGGACTTTGAGCGCATAGGCCAAACTTGCTGCCCCTTTGAATCCTTCTGTGCGTTCGCACAAGCATGCCTGCGATCGCATAGGTCTTTTCCAGCTCCCTCCAAATTCCTTCTCCACGATCACAACTTCAACCATGTGTTCGCACAGGCCAACCCAGCAGCCCCCAGGTGCACTGTGCGATCGCACACCCCTTCATGCGATCGCACAGACCAAAAATCTAACCTTGAAATTTCCTTCTTCGCGATCGGACAACAATGGCCGCGATCGCATTTCACAGATGCACCAACAAACTGCAGCAGCAAATCACTCAAAAATGACCTGAAACTACCCCGAAACACACCCGAGTCCCTCGGGACCCCGTCCAATCACACGAATCAGTCCCACAACATCCCACGGACTTGCTCGAGGCCTCAAATCACATCAAACAACGCCGAAATCACGAATCGCACTAAAATTCAAAATTTATGAACTATAAATTTCTAACTTCCACATCCGATGCCAAAACTTATCAAATCACGTCCGATAGACCTCAAATTTTGCACACAAGTCATATTTGACATTAGAGAGCTGCTCCAACTTCCGGAATCGCATTCCGACCCCAATATCAAAATTTCCACTTCCGATCGGATTTCTCAAAAACCTTCAAATTTCTATCTTTAGCTAAATGACTTCAAAATGACCTATGGACATCCGAATTCACTTCCGATCGCGCTCCCAACTCCAGAATCACCATACAGAGGTATTCCAAGGCTCAGAATCCCAAACAGACATCAATATCACCGAGATGCACTTCAACCCAGACTTAGGAAATTTCTTCAAAATGCTAACTTCCACAATATACGCCGAAACGCTCCCGGGTTATCCAAAGCCCGATCCGAACATAGGCCCAAGTTCGAAATCATCATACGAACTTGCTTGAACCTTCAAATCCTGATTCAGAGGTCATTTACTCAAAATTCCAATTTTAGTCAATTTCTCCAACTTAAGGCTTCTGAAATGAGAATTTTCTTTCCAAATTAACTCTAGACTTCCTGAAATTCAATTCCGACCACACCTACAAGTCGTAATACCTGAAACGGAGCTGTTCATGACTTCAAACCGCTAAACGAATCGCTAGAGCTCAAAACGACCGGTCGGGTCGTTACACCCCAAGCATCACAACATTATTATATTTGTTTGTATATGTGACAATAATACTAATACTAATTCCAAAATATCCATGTTAAATCTTTGTTCAGAAAATTGCATTAGCTACACTAACAATCCTTGGCCATAAATCAGCACACTCGTTCCCTATTGGACCAGTCATAGTATGTACAAGAACAAGAGTACAACAGAAAAGTTCCAGATTTTATGTTGCAAGGGCAAGAGGAGGTTCTCGTCATAATGATTTATTTGTTGCTTATCAAAGACATCTTTACTTCAGTATGTACAATGTTATCTCTCAACATACACAACTAACTTTAGTTTATATCTTTTCCTTCGTATAATTGGTAGCTTTAAGATGAAATTTATGTAGTTTTTCATTTTAATTAGAGTATTATATAGTTTAGTACTATTTAGATCTTTATCAATTAGATGACACTTAAATAAACTTCATATAATACATAGAAGTATCTGCTCAAAATAAACCAAAATTATAAAATTGACCCAATAGTAGTATGCTATATAAGTATTTTGCTCTCATAAAAAGAGGGATAATATCCAAATTAATCATTACCATAATGGTGTTTTGATGAATTATATATGTCTTTTAAAACCGCGCGAAGCGGGGTCAAATTTACTAATTTTTACAATAAAATACCATCATTATATTGGGTATATTAACATACTAGAATTTTGTTGTAATTTATACGCTATTAAAAGCCAGCATTATATCGTGTATATACTGTCACGACCCCGAAACTACCCCCGGCCGTGATGACGTCTATCGAGATACTAGGCCAGCCAATTAAAAATTTCAAACATAAAGAACCTTTTGTTTATAGCATTTCTAAACTAATAGTTCATAACAGTCTCATTTAAGCATTTTTAAAATAGAAGATCCTAAGCCAAATGTTTAAACATCGCCCAAAAATCCCGGAGTCACTGGGTCACGAACATCTAAAAAAAATACATAAATCTGACACAATATCTCTAATACAAAATAGGTCAAAGGAGTACAACTACTACAGAAATAAGAAGGAGAAAGCAGGGCTGCGGACGCGTGCAACTACCTTGCAAAAATCTTCGAGATCCCTGGACAAGCAAGCAGCTCACTCCACTCTAGCACCTGAATCTGCACACAAGGTGCATGGAGTAATGTGAGTACGCCAACTCACTAGTAATGAAACTAAATAATGTCTGAGAACTACGAAACACATAAAACAAGTCATCAATCCACAGTAAATACAATTCTTCTTTCAAAATCAAAGGTACGACAATTTGTAATGCTTGAATGTCGATTTCAGTAAAATTTCCTGTGAAATTATACCTTTCAACAACTTTCCATAGAAATCAAGATACTTTAGTATATAAATAAAAATGATAGAAATCATAAATAGCCTCTCGGGCAAAACATAAAAAAACATATTTCATAAGTCTCCCCTCGGGCATAACATCACTCAGAATCAGTCACTCAGCATACCTCACAATCACTCAGAATCAGCACCTTGGGCAACCTCATAGTCACTCATGCTTCCTGATCACTCGTCGCTCGGCAATCGGCACTCGGAACTCGCACTCAGTAGGTACCTGCGCTCACTGGGGGTGTACAGACTCAGGAGGGGCTCCTACAGCCCAAGTGCTATAATAGGCTATCTCGTGGCATAATCACTCAGGCTTTCGGCCTCTCACATATCATAACAGTGTAACATGCTGAGGCGCGCAACCCGATCCCATAATATCCTTACAACATTTGGCCCTCGGCCTCACTCAGTCTGAAACACTCAAAAAACCACTCGGGCTATTAGTAAAATGGGGTACTCGACCCAAAATATCATTTTATACCTCAAAATAGTGTAAATAAGACTGAGTTTCGAGATCAGTTAAACATAATATGACTGAGTGTAAATCATAAGTCAACACAGTGAGCAATAGCAGTAAAAAGCCCCCAATGGGTCCAAACGCTTGGCACGAGGCCTCTGAGCGCCTAATTTTTGCCTCGCATAGGAAATTACTCCTAAAAATTATCCAAAAATAGTTTTTCATTGTTTTATGAATTTTAGGAGTTTTCTTTATTTTGTTTTACATTTTATTCGCATCGTTCACGCATCTTAGGAATATCGTAAATCATAAAAAAAATCAAAAATATCCAAATCTTAATTTCATAGCATTTTAGATTTAAATCGCATTTTTTCTAGGATTTACTTATATTGTAAGAGCATTATTTAAATATATATAAAAAAAAACCAAAAAAGGCCCTTTTAGATTAGGTTAATTAATCAGGTCATTAGGTTAATTTTGTAAAATTAGTCTGAATTAGGAGTGTTAGATAAATTGGTTATTCTTGAAAATGAAAAGAAAGGAAAGAAAAGGCTAATTTCAAAATAGGCCAGCATCCCAATCTTGCAACACCCACCCCATCCCATCTCTAAACTAGCCCAATACCCATTACCCCCTAAATATAACCCTATCCCATAACTACAAAAGAAAGAGAAAAAAAAAAATCTAAAGGGAGGACCCGAGGCCTAAAAAATCTAAAACGGGGCCTGAGTTTTCTTCTTCACTCTATTCTCCAAATCCTCTCTGTTTTGGCACAACCAGGAAAGGAACCCCTCCCCCCTTTGACTCTTCTTCTTCGTCTTCTTTTTCTTCTTCTTCTTCTTCTTCTTCTTCTTCTTCTTCTTCTTCTTCTTCTTCTTCTTCTTCTCTTTCCTTCTCAAATCAATCCATGGATACACACAGCTAACCTAGCTGACGAGACCCCGTCTAGCCGCCGGAACGGATCCCCTCCCCATGTCAACCCCAACAATCTCGACCTCTTCTTCTCCGTTGACACACACACGCACACACTCAAGAGTTCAAAACAAAAAATTGTCAAGGAATTTGAAAGGTTCAAATACCAAATTCGAAGAACCAGACAATAAAAAAACAAAAGATAAATAGAAAAATAGTTCTAAAACTGCTCGAGTTCGCTCCTGTCTCTCTTCGATTTACATCTCGGGATGAAAAAGCTGTCGAAGCTTAAATTGAAGTTTTCTTTTTAGCTGCTGATTCTCGATGTTTTAGAGTGGAAACTAGTTCTGCCGTTTCGCTGATGGAAGTTGGTTTCTGAGTTCTATCGCTAGGCTATCAGACCTTTATTTGTTTTTTTTTTTGCAATTTTTCGGCAATCTAGGTATGATCCGAATCTATATGTAAGCATTGTGATTTTTCATGGATGAAAACATGTTAGTTAATGTCACATACCGGACCTCAGAATTCGAGCTTAGAATAGTTGTTATGATTGGCTTTCATGATTGTCTAATTTTTACGTGTTTGAGCCTAATGTGCTAAATGACGTTTTTTACCGCTTTGATATTATGTGGACTGTATTTAAACTGTTGCGAAACCCTTCTTCTCTCTGAGTCTTATAAATCTTCTAGGAAGTGCACGCTGGCGTGACTTCTTTTCTGTTTGTGTCATATCCCTAATTTAGAACGAGGATCGGACAAGTTGCAAAGCCGGATGATCTTTTGGTTATCAGTATGCTGCCCTCCCTCGGCTCGAGTTGTCCGCTCGGGTAAGCCATGTATAGAACAATACACCCAGGTTTCAAACCTAGAATTACATTGTCTCATGCCGGATCCCTAGTAGGAACACTTGTTTGCATCATGTGCATTTGACTTAGGGGACTCAACACAGGGGTTGGGTCCGTCTAGGACAGGTGTACCCAATTTAAAAGACCATCCTGATGCATCTTACGTGCTACCTGTGTATCTGTTTGTTTCGGCTTGCATGTTGACTTGCTTTTAGAGTAGGGAAGGAAAATCAATCAAAAAAAAGAAAGAAAGAAGAGAGTGAGGTAGGACAGAAAATATTCAATTCTAAAAATATCAGTGTTCACAATACCTCGAAACTCTGCCGAATTTTCAAGAAAAAAGAAGAAAAAAAAAGGTAAAAGAAAAAAAAAAAAGGGAAGAAAAAGGAGTCTTTTCAAAATAATTCATATTTTGCCTCTTTTCGTACGTCAAAATTCACAGAACGACACGTGTCTGATTCCCACCGGATGTGAGATACTTAGGCAAACCTTATCGGTTCCGGCCCACAATTTTCCAAAAATCCAAAAAAATATTTTCCTTTACTTAGTTCTTTAGAAAAGTCTTTCTTTGAGACCACAATTTTCAAAAAATCAAAAAAATATTTTCCTTTACTTACTTCTCTAGAAAGTTTTTCTTTTAGACTACAATTTTCAAAAAATCCAAAAAAAAGATATTTTCCGTTACTTACTTCTTTAGAAAAGTCTTTCTTTGAGACCCCAATTTTCAAAAATCCAAAAATATTTTCCTTTACTTCATACTTTAGAAAAGTCTCTCTTTGAGTCCTGATAAGTTGGTATTTTACCAACTTATCTCCTCTTGATACTTAATCTTTTGTGCAATTTTGTTGAGAAACTAAGATATTTATTGATATTTATTGGTATATTTCAGGTGTCAAATGATTTAGAGTTGATTGTGAAGAAATCATGTGAAAACAAGTCAAAGAAGGAGAAAAATTGGAGAAATTATATATGCCCAGTTTTTATATTGTGCGATCGCAAAGCATTGTGTGCGATCACAGAGGTCCAAGAATCACAACTGTGCGAACGCATTAAATACAGTGCAAATGCACAGGGAAAGAAGGCTGGTCAACCGGATGGTCAACTGACCTGTGCGAACGCAATATTGACCATGCGATCGCATGGGTCCCAGTTTTAAAGAAGTGCAAACGCATAAGGGTATTCGCAAATGCACAGAAGGATGCCTGGTCAGCGTGTGGTTGACCAGCCTGTTCGAACGCACAATAAGGCTTGTGATCGCAGAGCCTTGGGAACTAACAGTGTGAAATCGCGGATGCACATGTGCGAACGCACAGTGCATTTTCTGGGCAAGTCCAGGGCAGTTTTGGAATTTCACGTTTTAATCCCCTAACCTCTTTTATACCCGACCTAGCAGATATTTTCGGCATCTTTTGGCATATCTTTGGCATTGTAAATATATTTTTGAGCAGAGAAGAAGAGAGAAAACATTTGTGGAAGCTAGGGTTTGCACACACACTTGGGATTTGAAGATTTCAACCTTGTGGTTAAGGATTTCTTACCCATTTATGTTTGTTTCTTCATTTTCTTGATTTTTATTGAATATTTAAGTGTGTAGTATTTATTTTCAACATTAGTTCTTGGTTATGGAAATATTCATGTTTAAGGTGTGGATTAAATACCTTGTTGTGCTTATGTATTGAATGATTTTTCATCTTTTATGAAGTGAGTTATTGTTTCTTTAATTATTCTTGTTCTTTAATGTTCCCAAAGAGATTAGCTAACCCTAGGACTCTCCCATTAACTCCGAATTAATTTTGGAAAAGATAATTTGGGGTTGGGAATGATTGATTAATAAGAACTTGAGGCTTTAACCCTCATTTTATAGATTCTACCTAGGGATAGGATTGAACTACTTGTAGTCATATCCGGGTGTGCTTAATCTTTTGATTGGGTTAGGAATAATTCAATTAGGAAGTCTTACTAGTCTTTGGAAAAAGCTAATTTAGATTTATTATCCGTGGCTAATTAACATAAACTCGCTCATATTTGTAAAATCGTGAAATACATTGGATCGTTACTTGAGTGTAATTTCCGATGCATTCATACTTGTTGCCATTGATCATTTTACTTGCTTTCTAGGTACGTTTATATTTTCGCATTTAGTTATAAATATTTTCAAAATCAAAATCTATTTGTTTGGAATTGCACGATAAGCGATAATTCTCTTACATTCCTAATCGCCTCCATATTGTTCTCTGTGGGATTCAACCCCGACCTTGTTGTGTTATTATATTTTACAATCGACTGCTTACACTATTTTAAGGTGTAACTTGAGCGTATTTAATTTTGGCGCCGCTGCCGGGGAACAATTGGCGTAATTTAGGTTGTTTTAGAAGTAAGCATAAGTTCTTTGATTCAAACTTGTGAATCTTTGTGTAATTATTTTTCTTGTTTATTTTCTTAATTTTTGATATATAAAAAAATATGGCCTCTTATAATGAAAATTTTGTCGGATGACAGTTGTTCATACTTTGATGACCCTTGTCCTTATTGTAGAGGACCACACTCGTGGAAAAATTATTTAAATTTTTCCGGGGATGGATTGTGCGCACAACCTCAAACCTATGAGTGGAGTATTTGTGATAGGTGTGGTTTCCAAAATGGTCATTAGTATGATTGTGTATATTTGTCCGTCCCTTCCCCGAGCCCCCACTATGATGAATCTACTTTTTGTGATGGAAATTTTAGGGGCAATGAAGTGGAGGAAATTGAGCATGGTAGAAATGAAGAGTTCAAGCTCATGTTGGAGTGTTTACTTGAAGAAGGAAGTCATGAGCAAAATGCCTTGGAAGAACTTTTGGAGACTAGTCTCCAAAACGATTTGGCACTTGAAAGGTTGCACTCACAAATGGATGCAATGGTTGAAGCTTCAAGGGTTCAAAAAGCCTTGGAGGTGGGTGATAGCCAAGAACCTTCTTTAGAGGTTGAAGTTGAAAATTCTTCCTTGTCACTTGAACAAATCCAAGACGAACTCTCAAATGCTCAAAATGAGAAGATGATGCTCATGTTGGAGGTCATTCTTGAAAATGAGAAAAAAATACAACTTTGCACTCGAGGAATTGAAGCATGAAGTAACTCCAAATGATGAGCACATCCGCACTTTGGAGGATCAAATGCAAGCATTAATGGTGGCTCACCATGCCTCTCAAGTTGAAAGTGTGGATGGAAGCCAAGAAGAGTTCAATTTCGAGGGTGAGAGTGAGTTGTACTTTGAGGAATCAAGCCTTGAACATCCGCCAACAGACTCCATGAGTGTTAGTGATGCCAACAAAAATATGGAATTAGAGTCAACCGGGGCGATTGAAAATGTGGTTGAAATTGACTCTATTCCGGGGGAAAATGAGGATGTCAACATCCGAAAAAATTTGCAAGTTGGAAGTTTGAAGGCACATTCCAAGCATTTTTCAACATTGGAATTGTGTGGTAAAACGGAAGTTGAACTACACGAATCAACGAAGTGTTGCGAGGAGGAAAAGTTCATACCATACATCTTGAAATTTGAGGAAACAAGAAAACAAAATGACATTCCTCACATGAGAGCCAAGAAGTGCAAAATGAAGATTTAAGTCTTGGCTCGGTCATCTATTTACCACCCCCCATCGCCCCTGGTCACAAGCTTGACTCAAAGCTAGGTGCCCAATTCATATCATCCAAGTGGCGAGAAAAGTGGTAAAGTGATTTGCGTTGTGCCACGACGTTAAATGTGGCGCTTGGTGGGAGGCAACCCATTATTTTCCAAAATTTTTGGTCGTTTTTGAATTTTTTTTGTAGAATAGCTTGTTATATTTTTTTTACAATCTGCCAAGTTTCAGAAATTTTGGAGTTGATTTGAGCAGGTCGGGGTGACCCGTGGCCACAAAACAGTGCTGGTGCAAAAAAATTGCAGTGCAGCACACTGTTGCACTATGCGATCGCAGAAAAATAGGTGCAATCGCACAATAGTCAGCAACCCCGTGCACTATGCGATCGCATAGACACTGGTGCGGTCGCATATTTTTAAGAAAAATACAACAGAGCGATCGCACTGTTTAAACTGTGAACGCACAACACCCAGG
Organism: Nicotiana knightiana; assembly: GCA_005239525.1. NCBI lineage: Eukaryota > Viridiplantae > Streptophyta > Magnoliopsida > Solanales > Solanaceae > Nicotiana > Nicotiana knightiana. The sequence goes on along the minus strand of ML368158.1, from coordinate 69,159 downwards.
TAAGTTAAATTCATTTCAACAGTGAATCAACGCCCATTTGCCTACTCTCTTACCCAAAAAAAGAATTCCTCCCCCTTTGCTGTCAAAATTCATCAAAAGGCTTTCTCTTCAATTTCTCACAACTAAACAAGTCCAATCTCTCCGGTATGTATTTCATCACTCATTTTCTTTCTTTAGCAAAGGTAATTTTTGTTGTTATTAGTGTAAATAAACAATTTCTTCTCTTTCTTTCCCATCTTCACTTGTTATGATTTTTAATTTAGAGTTTTTGTTTCTCTTTGGGTTTGCTTGTGTGATTTCTTGTTGGGTGAGGTTGGTTGAGTGAAGTTGTGTGAATTTTGAACAAAATTTGGGCTAAACCTATGCCCTAAATCTCTGAAATTGAGGTAAAAATCAGTTGCCTTGTGTGAGCTTGTGAAAATTCCCAAGAGAAAGAAAATAACTGGGTGAATCATACCCAGTGCGACCGCATTGCACTAAACGCGATCGCACTGTGTCAAAATTTTCCAGGTAAAAAAATACACTGTGCGATCGCATAGCACTGTCCGCGATCGTACAGTGCTGCCTGCAGTAGCCCAGATTTTCCCTTCTGCGATTGCAGTTATAATGCTGCGATCGCACTGCCTTCCAGTGTTGGCAGTGAACCAGTAGCTCGACAGATTTTTTGTGTTGTTGCTTCGTGGCTCGTTTCCTTGGCCTAAAGACATTATAATAATGTGTATAAGGTGCCTGTTAATGCATTTAACATTTGGTTTCAATTTGTAGGTACTTTGTGCACACAATGGCCTCGGAAAATGTTGACAACGTGCAAAATGTGCAAGAATTCATTCCCCCAACTGTGGAAGAAGAGTATTTTGATGCAACGAGATTCACGGTGCCCGAATGTGAAAGTAATTATGACATGCTCATGTCAAAGAGCATTATCAGAGAAAGGGGCATCCATCTCGACAAACTCGAAGCTAAGATGCCAGAGTTTCTCCAGCGACTGACTGATAGTGGATGGATATGCTTTGCTCCCGAGCCAATCAAGGCAAACTACACAATGGTTCGTGAATTTTATGCCAATGCTGTAAAGACTAATTTCCAGGGGGATGTACATACTTTTGTCAGAGGCAAGCAGATAGATTTTGGGCCTGAGGTGATAAATGCACACTATGGGCTTCCTGATGCGGATAATGAGATATACAGAGCGAGGGGAAGAGAGAGGGGAGAATATTGGTTTGTAGAAAAGCTTCATGATGGGGTGCAGCCGACTTGGGAAAGAATTCATAAAGGGGTTGATTCTCTAGAGTTCACTGCGGAAGCCAAAATTTGGCTATCTATTATTTGTGCCAGGATTTTGCCGACTACGCATGAGACTGAGGTGACGCTTGAAAAGGCGTTAATGATCGCTGCTATTATGGATGGCTTACCGGTGTATATGGGCCAACACATTGTGAGTGAGATTGAGGAAGTGTGCAATGAAAGGTCTAGCAGCCTATTCTTCCCCTCTTTGATCACTCAGCTGTGTTACAATGCTCAGGTGCCACCAAACCCGACTGATGTGGAAAAGGAACCTGCCGTAGCAATTTACCCATTGCTTCGAAAAGGGCCAGATGGCAAGAAGAAGAAGAAGGAAAGGATTGATGTGAATTCTGCTTCATTCGGACAGTTTGACGAGACCGCTGAGGGATCTGGTGGTGCCTCCAAAGATGCAGCAGGGTCACAGGGCCCCACAGATCCCCTTCCTTATGGCACCCTCACTATGCGCCACATTTCCCATCAGATCTATGGTGTGGATGCTCAAATTCGACAGCTTGTTGCAGGTCTTCCCTCCGGTCCATCTGGTGAGGGCACTTCGACTGGGTCTGGTAAGAAGCCATCGACCTTGGATGATGTATTGCTGGAGCAAAAGGCAATCAAGAACAGATTGGAGGACATGAGAAGGAGACAGGGAAAACTTGAAAGGCGACAAATTAAATTCAAGGAGCATGAAAAGAAGAAAAGAAAGTTTCTGTCGAGGATGATGCACAAGCTGAGTTCGCTATGTGGCTCCCAGGATTCTGATGATGATGAGGAGGAGGAGGATTTGGAGCTTCGGTTTCTCACCACCTCCAGCTCTGGGTGATGCAGTTTCAGGGAGCACCTCCTTCATTTTACCTTGGTTTGATTAGTTGCATTGGGGACAATGCAACACTTTAGATTGTGGGTGACTCATATTTTATCTATGTTGTAGAGCATCACATGGAGCATGACATACTTTTTGTGACTTGTGTGGATTGACTATGTTTTTTTTTAGTTTATTTATAATATTTTGTTGGTTTTATTTTTGTTCTTAGTTGTTTGTATTTTGATTTTTATCTTTCATAGTAGTATTTAGCATTCTTGCTTTTGCTTGTTGATTTTTATTTTTCTTGTTATTATTTGTGTTTATTTTTGTTTTTGTTTTGGCTTCATTATAGTAGTATTAATGAAACTCCTTGATTTTTCTTTCTACCGCGGTTCTTTTTCAAGGAAATTTATTTGTGTTGAACCGGGTGACTTTTCCCTATGATGGATGGCGTGATAACTTTCTTAAGGGATTAGTCTTGCTTAGGTTTTTTTAGTAGTTAATTTAATAGTTAGGTGTGAATAAATTGGTTTTTGGGGTGTAGTCTTGTGCCCATAAGCCAACATGTGACTTGTTTGGTACAAATATATTTTAAACCTTGGCATATGAGTTTTTAATGTAAAAATAAAAATAACATATATGTATATATATGCAATACAAAAAAAAATGAAATATTAAGAGTAATTTCCTTGTTGTGATTTTTAGATTCTAACTTTGGCTCTTTGATTCACTAAATAGCCTCTTAGGCTACATATGACTTCCTTGAGTTTCATTGGTTTCAATTGGATTTTGGATTGTATTCCATTTGAGTTTTCGTGTGCCATGTGTGGTGAGATTTTATTGTAAAATTCTTTTGCATCATTTGTAGTCTAGAACTTTTCCGGAATGTGCTTCAAGGCGAAATTTTAGATTAGCTTGGTTTGAAAAATGATATTAGGCCTTCCTTGGATAAGTTTTGTGCCTAAATTTCCTACCCATGAATATTTTCCCTAGTCAACCCTTTTGAGCTTTTTAACTTTTTCTTTGGCAACCATGTTACAAGCTTCTTATTGATTCTCTTGTAAGAACCATACCTCCCTAAGTAATTTCAAGTATGATTATAGGCTAAAAGCCTAAGTTTGGGGGTGGAGGTTGAAAAAGTTGTGATATGGAGGCTCTTTAAAACAAAAAAAGTAAAAAGAGTTGTAAAAAAAAAATGGAAGAAAGTTTGAATAAATGAAAGACACTAGGTGAATAAAAAAAAAGAGAGAAGAAACGGTGGAAAAATTCTTGACGGAAGTGGACTTTGAATTGTGAAAAAGTATAGTGCTTAGGGAGTTTTTGAGTCACTTTTACCAAATTGTTCCCTACCTTAACCAAAAGCCTAAACTACAACCCTTTAAGTCCTAATTGATTTTGAACCAAGTGTGTCTACATTAGTGGAGAAATACATAAAGGGCAAGCCTATGGCACTACTTGTGTGCATTTGAATATCTTTGTGAGAGAGAGAGAGTTGAATCTTCTATTTGACATCGCTTCTATGTTTTGAACTGTAATTTGTGAGTTTGGGATTCTCTCTTAAAGTGTGAGAGCACATGAAACTCGAGTTGTGAAACTAATTCCATTTTCAATTGGGAGGAATGAGTGAGGGAAGGCAATTGTGATGGAGAGGCAAATTGTGAATCTTTAATGTCATGACTTGGTTGTTACTTTGGTTAATGTGTTTTTTAAGTTTTTGAAAATGAAATAACAAGAAGTTAGTGACTCAAATGCCTTGGATTAATTGTTGGTACCAACCAAAGTCATTAGATTGTGCTTGAATTGGCCCTTTTTGACTTGAAATGATGTTTGGTATTCCATTGAGCTTAAGTGATCATATTCTTGTGGATGTTCTTAGTTTTTGAATTGCTTGAGGACAAGAAATGGTTTAAGTTTGGGGGTTTGATAAGTTGGTATTTTACCAACTTATCTCCTCTTAATACTTAATATTTTGTGCAATTTTGTTGAGAAACTAAGACATTTATTGATATTTATTGGTATATTTTAGGTGTCAAATGTTTTAGAGTTGATTGTGAAGAAATAATGTGAAAACAAGTCAAAGAAGAAGCAAGATTGGAGAAATTATATCTGCCCAGTTTTTATACTGTGCGATCGCAAAGCATTGTGTGCGATCGTAGAGGTCCAAGAATCACAACTGCGAACGCATTAAATACAGTGCAAATGCACAGGGAAAGAAGGCTGGTCAACCGGATGGTCAACTGACCTGTGCGAACGCAAGATTGACCATGCGATTGCATGGGTCCCGGTTTTAAAGAAGTGCAAACGCATAAGGGTATTTGCAAACGCATAGAAGGATGCCTAGTCAGCGTGTGGTTGACTAGCCTGTGCGAACGCACAATAAGGCTTGCGACCGCAAAGCCTTGGGAACTAACAGTGTGCGATCGCCGATGCACATGTGCGAACGCACAGTGCATTTTCTGGGCAAGTCCAGGGCAGTTTTGGAATTTCACATTTTAATCCCCTAACCTCTTTTATACCCGACCTAACAGATATTTTCGGCATCTTTTGGCATATCTTTGGCATTGTAAATATATTTTTGAGCAGAGAAGAAGAGAGAAAACATTTGTGGAAGCTAGGGTTTGCACACACACTTGGGATTTGAAGATTTCAACCTTGTGGTTAAGGATTTCTTACCCATTTATGTTTGTTCCTTCATTTCCTTGATTTGTATTGAATATTTAAGTGTGTAGTATTTATTTCCAACATTAGTTCTTATTTATAAAAATATTCATGTTTAAGGTGTGGATTAAATACCTTGTTGTGCTTATGTATTGAATCATTTTTCATCTTTTATGAAGCCAGTTATTGTTTCTTTAATTATTCTTGTTCTTTAATGTTTTCAAAGGGATTAGCTAACCCTAGGACTCGCCCATTAACTCCGAATTAATTTTGGAAAAGATAATTTGGGGTTGGGAAAGATTAATTAACAAGAACTTGAGGCTTTAACCCTCATTTTATAGATTCTACTTAGGGATAGCGTTGAACTACTTGTAGCCATATCTGGGTGTGCTTAATCTCTTGATTAGGTTAGGAATAATTCAATTAGGAAGTCTTATTAGTCTTTAGAAAAAACTAATTTAGAATTATTATCCGTGGCTAATTAACGTAAACTCGCTCATATTTGTAAAATCGTGAAATACATTGGATCGTTACTTGAGTGTAATTCCCGATGCATTCATACTTGTTGCCATTGATCATTTTACTTGCTTTCTAGGTACGTTTATATTTTCGCATTTAGTTATAAACATTTTCAAAACTAAAATCTATTTGTTTGGCATTGCGCGATAAGCGTTAATTCTCTTACATTCCTAATCGCCTCCATATTGTTCTATGTGGGATTCGACCCCGACCTTGTTGGGTTATTATATTTGACAATCGACCGCTTACACTATTTTAAGGTGTAATTTGAGTGTATTAAGTCCCCAATTTTAAAAATCCAAAAATATTTTCTTTTAATTTCTTCTAAGAATCCAAAAAAAAAAAAAATTCATTTATCTTTAGAATTTTTTTTTCCGAAAATTGAAAATAAAATTCAAGATTCAAAAAATGTTTTTCTTTAGAAGTATTTCTTTCATACTTTTAACATAAAAGTCAAAAAATTCCAAAAATATTTTTCTTTCTTCTTTAGAAGTTTTTCTTTCGAAGTTCACCGAAAAAAAAGAATAAAAGAAAAGAAAATCGAAATCAAAAAATATTTTCTTTCTTCTTTATAAGTTTTTCTTTCGAAAATTATAAACGAAAAAATTCAAAGTTCAAAAAACAGTTAGTTTATTTCCTTTATTCTCGATCTTTCAGGACTACGCTTGGTCTGATTCATGTGGAACATGATACGTAGGCAACCTACATAGGGTTCGATCAAATCATTTTCTAAATTTTTATAAAAAAAAATGAATGAAATTGTGGGATGTGAAAAATGAGAGGAAATTGTAGGATCCAAGAAAAGAGCGATAATCATAAAGAAAAGTGAGGAAAGAAATAAGAAAATCAAGAAGCGCAAGAGAGGATATAAATAAGAAAAGGGCAATGAAAGCAAAATTAGGATGATGCCATATGACCTTCGTACCCTCGAAGTCATTTTAGAACCGATAATTGTGACTAGGTGCATCGCATATAATATCATACTATTTGCTGTTAAATGCCCTAAAGCTAACATGATGACTTCATTTTGTTCTTCTTTTTTATCTTCATTATAGAAGAAGGGTGGTTGTTTGTGGTGGTTAAACTGGTAACTCTTTCCTACAACATAAAGTCGAAAGGAAATAGCAGACGACAATAGAGTTGAGTTGGTTGATACTGGTAACCCAAAGCAATCGGTTGAACGGGACACTAGGTTGGTTGAAGAGTTAAGGATGCTAAGACAACAGGTGGCGGGCATGTGTCAGGCTTGGATGGCTGGGAGGGCACCACCCCTGCCACCACCTAGCTTTCTAGATGTTACCCTTACCCAAGCTCCAGACATCGTGTCAGATCATCCACTATACTCTCCAGATTTTCCCGCTTATCACGACTTTTCCAATCTCCCTAGTAGCTCCATCGATCGTCCTCCAACTACCTTTCCCGAAAATATCCCTCCTTCCATATCCACTACCTCCACGATCACAACTTCTCAACAACCTCTCCCTAGGTCCAGCAGTGAACACCAGTTCCACCCTCTTGATGCCCAATACTACCCTTCAGAGCTAGCCCACCAGGTCGTATACTCATATAATCATACCTCTCAGAATGAGCCTCATGTTGAGAATGAAACGTTCACAAGGAATGAAGAGCGAGATGAGATGTCTAGAAAGCTGAAAGGTATAGAGCAATCCTTAAAAAGCATGCAAGGGAGGGGAAATCAGATTAACGTATCTTACAATGACCTGTGTATGTTCCCTGATGTTCATCTACCCACAGGTTTTAAAATGCCAAACTTTAACTTGTATAACGGACGGGGAGATCCAGTAGCCCATCTGAGGGGTTATTGTAGTGAAATGAGAAGTTTTGGCCGGAAAGATGAGTTGCTGATGGCGTATTTCAGTGAGAGCTTGAGTGGGGCAGCCTTGGAATGGCATACGCATCAAGATGTCAGTAAGTGGTGCGCATGGGATGACATGGATCAAGATTTTTTTTCGACGCTTTCAGTATAATATAGACATTATCCCAGACCGCTCCTCTCTTTCTAAGATGGAAAAGAAGCCCAGTGAGAGCTTTAAGGAATATCGGCTCAGATGGAGGGAACAAGCTGCCCGAGTCAGTCCTCCAATTGATGAAGAAGAAATGGTTAAGCTTTTCCTACAAGCTCAGGGACCCACCTACTTCAGTCATTTGATCCCTGCTTTGGGTAAACCTTTCAATGATGTGGTAAAAATGGGGGAGATGGTAGAAGAATGAGTCAAGTCAGGGAAAATCATGAGCTATTATGCATTGAAAGATACTACAGAAGATATTCAGAACATCTCAGTGATCTTTGGGGGAAGAAAGAGAAATAGAAAAGATGTTGTTGAACCCCGCCCACAACAAGATCCAGTAGGCATTCCTGCTCAACGCTTTCAGCCTTAATACAGACCCCATGAATATCCACGTACTCCAGATAATCCTCCCTAATGTTAATTCTCTCCAAAAAATCCCCAAAGTCATACCTCACCTTCCCACTACTCTATCCATAATGCACCGCCATATGCTCCCCATCCACTGGACCTGCAATGGCCTACACCATCTCCACAAATGTCTTACTCGCTTCCCCAAGCATGTCAACCACGTGCCCGGAAGAGCTTCCAATCGAGGTCGGAGTACAAACTAAAAAGGCAACAGCAAAGAGAAAAGTCTTTCACTCCTATTGGAGAATCATATGCCAGTCTGTTCCAAAGGTTGAGGCAATTGGACATGTTGAGGCCGATTCAGATAAAAATGTCGAATCCCCTTCCAAAGAATTTTGATTCATCTTAAAGATGCGCATATTGCTCTAATGCCCCGGGGCACATATAGAAAAGTGTTGGCATCTGAAAAGAGCAGTCCAGAAGCTTATTAATACAGGTGATATTATCGTGCAAAATCCAGATGCAGCGAATACTAGCCAAATTCCATCGCCTGTTCATAATGAGACTCATATGGTGGGAATGATTTGTGTTGAAAAGGAATATGAGGCCTCTTGTGAATCCCTTGGAGGGCCACTTGCCACGAAATTTTCAGCGCTATCCGTCTCGGTTCCAGAAGTTGATCTTAAGAACGAGTCGGCAAAAAGGACCCAAAAGCAATCTGCTGAGGTCAATGTGATGGAGACTTGTGAAGGTCCTAATAATGCCGATGTGCGACTCAGTGGCTGAGATGTTGGGCTTGGTAATTGGAAATACGCTCCTTTCCTGGCTAGACAGAGGAGTTTTGGTGGTTTATTTTGTTGTCATTTCTGTTGTCCGGGGTTATTTCAGGGTTGTAATCCGGATATTGTGTTGTGACTCAAACCCTTCTATCCTTTTATTTTTCCTAGTTCGTTCAGTCGTAGTAATCTATTAGTGTTATCTAGGTTTGTTCCAGGGTTGTAACCCAAGTTTTTCTTGCTTGTTTTTGTCGTTCACACTTTTTCACTATCAGTTTAATATAATCTCATGTTTTATGTCATTTCTTGTCCATTTTGTTTAGTTCTCTTGTTCCTGTTATAAGTCTTTTCATGTTGACTCTAGTGACATGACATGCACGCATAATTCTCATCTTGGTCTTAAAAGTTAGTCTAATCATGAAGCAATAAAACAAGTCTTGAAGACGAATATTCGAGGGAAATAAGTAAAGATTTTGACATTTTGAGATCATTTAAAGCTCGAATTATGTGAAACTAGGGCAGATAGTTCGGGGAGTTAAGAGGACGATAAGAATTTGTTACAAGAGAGTGTGTCCTAGACAATTTGAAGCAAACAACTTTGAGTTCAAGTACATCTCAAGTTACAAGATAACGCCAAGAGTGTCTGCTCTATCAACGGAGCACATTCATTGTGAAGAAGAAATCACACAACGAGAGTTTTGCACTTGACAAGGCACTAAATAAAGGTGGACGACATATCAGTGATATCGATGCCAAAGCTGCTTAAGAAATGTTGTGCATGATCTTCCTTATTCATCTTCAAGTTGCATGTGTTGTACTTGGCATTTTCAGAGATTGGGAGGCCCTCTTTCAGCTACCCAAACACTCTATACCATTCGGTACCCCTTTTGAGCCTATGCTAACTTTCTTGACCTCCCCTCTTTTGGAATCGAATTAGAGTCATAAAAAAAAAATCATGCCCCATATGGTTTGTTTTATAAACTTCATTCCAGAAGAAAGTTTCAAAAAAAAAAAAAAAAAAAAAAAAAAAAAAAAAAAAAAAAAAAAAAAAAAAAAAAAAAAAAAAAAAAAAAAGAAGAAAAAAAGAAAAAGAAAATAGCAGCAACAAAGAGTAGTCATTTTAACTACGTTCGACCTGATTCTTGTCACCCCAAGATACGTAAGCAACCTTATGGTTCAGTCGCACCTAAATAAAATATTTCATAATCCCACAAAATCTGAGTGGGGCAGTTCTTCCTAGAAATTCCATCTAAAAAAAATCAATCAAATACTCTTGTTTTATATATTGGGGAAAAGTTTTAGAATGGATTCCAAAAGTTGTAAATAAATTAATCCCGACGTCATAGTTATTTTGAGCCTTTATGATATTCTTTCTTTCAAACCTTGTCCAAAAGCCACATTATAGTCCAAAAAGACCTCCCAGATAATCTTTGAGAGTGCCAAGTTAGACATGCTAGGAACATATGATACTTTTACCATGGTTAATGCCTTTCCATTTGCAGAATCAGAGGAAATAAGAAGAAAAGAACAAAAATGAGAGAGTCTTATTGGTAAAAACCCTCACGGGCACCATAAGGCGGCGGTGAGTTGAGAGAAGAGCAAAATGAGAGAGGCTTGATGGTGAAAACCCTTTGGGCACTACAAGTCGAATAAGGATCGTGAATCAGATAGGATAATCGAAGCATCGAAGCCCAGTTCACGGTTTAGAGATATAACAAGAGTTGAACATTAGACTTTCTTGACAGATTAGGCCACTAATCCAAAAATGCATGTCATGGTCATTAGAGTTGGTATCCACATCTGATAAGTTTCTACGTTGTATTTTTCTTGATGGATATCATGTCTTTCCATTGTCCCTTACTCTGTTCCTCTTGTTTTGTTCTAGTCCTCTTTTTGAGTCAGTTTGGTCAAAACAAGTGAGAAATGACTTCAAAATTTGCTACCAGCTTTCCAATTGCACATAGCGGAATCTTGCTAGCACATTAAAGCGGCATAAGTCAGGAAAAAACAATATGCGCACCAAGTTGATAACAATTGATGTGCTTTGGAATTCATGTGAAATGCAAAGGTCCAAAAATGTCATTTTATGAGCAAGATGCAACAGAAATGGTATAGGGCTTGAATAGATCAGAGGCACTTTTTGTGGTAAGGTTTGACAAAAAAGTGGTTAGTCAGTAACAAGCAAGGACTTCCAAGTCAAAACCAAAACTTAATCATGGAAAGTACATGAGTGATCGCCTTCAAAGTCAAGGCCACGAACCAACCACCACATTTTCAACTCACAAGTTTTTCTTTGTTTGAAACAGGGGCGAAGACTGTGTCCAAATCAAAGCTTGGAAGCTTGAACCTTTCAAGTGTCATGCCCAATTTTGTCAGCACAAAGGCTGTTTGAGAATGTTTTTTTTTACCTCCTAGGCATTCCCTAGTTGAGAAGATCATCACCTTTCAAGAATTTTCTCTAGTTGAGAAGAACCATATCTCCTAGACATCGCACTAGTTGGGAAGAATCTTTAGTTTTTCTTAAGTTCAGGGGTCCCGTCTGGAGAATAGGGTCAATTGTTAGTTTCCTTAAGTTTTAATCTTTAGTTTTTCTTGAGTTCAAGGCTCCCCCCTGGAAAATAGGGCCAGTTTTCAATTTTCCTTAAGATGTTAGTTTTAGTTTTCCTTACGTTCAGGAGTCCCGCCTGGAGAATAGGGCCAATTTTAGTTTCCTCCAGTTGTTAGTCTTTAGTTTTCTTAAGTTCAGGGGTCCCGCCTGGAGAATAGTGTCAACTGTTAGTTTCCTTAAGTTTTAGTCTCTAGTTTTTCTTGAGTTCAGGGGTCCCGCCTGGAGAATAGGGTCACTTTTTAGTTCAGTCAGACTCAGTTTATAGTTTAATCAGAACGAAGCATGATAGTGGCAGAAGATGACACCTTCAGCAATAATGCCACGAGCTAACCACCAAGTTTTCAAACTAACAAGATTTCATTTGTTTGAGACAGGGGCAAGAAAATTTGTTCGATCCGCAGGGATCCTCCATAAGGGAAGTATGGTTTAGGGTTAAGGAATTTTGTTCTTTCTGTAGGGATCTTCTAGGAAGAGAGCGTAGCTCAGGTAAGTCCATATTCAGTCTTCAGGACCCTCCTGGATAATGAGATTTAGTTTTCAAGTTTTCAGGACCCTCCTGGACAATGAGATTTAGGTTTTAAGTTCTCAGGACCCTCCTGGAAAATGGGATTCAACTGACACTCACAAATGTTCATGGTATAAACTGGGGCAGAAAATTTTCTTTGTTTTGTCTGTTTTGTTGTGATTACAGGCACCCACATGAAGAACTAGGTGAACTTTCAATTTTCAAGTTCAAGAGGCATCAGGAGCCCGCCTGAAGAACAGGGTCAGTGTTCCATTTTCAATTTCAAGTTCAAGAGGCATCAGGAGCCCGCCTGAAGAATAGGGTCAACTTTAAAGTTAGAGGCATCAGGAGCCCGCCTGAAGAATAGGGTCAACTTTAAAGTTCAAGTCAGAGAGGCACCAGGAGGCCGCCTGAAGAACATGTTTGCAAGTTCAAGTCAGAGAGGCATCAGGAGCTCGCCTGAAGAACATGGTCAGTGTTCAGCTTTAAATTTCAAGTTAGAGAGGCATCAGGAGAACCCCACTTGAAGAACAAGTTCAACTTTCAGTTTACAAGTTCAAGACATAGAGGAATCAGGAGCCCGCGTGAAGAATAGGGTCAGCATTCGGTTTACAATTTCAAGTTGGAGAAGCATCAGGAGAATTCCGCCTGAAGAACAGGGTCAAGTTTCAGTTTCGAGTTTAAGTCAGAAGCAGCAGGAACCCGCCTGAAGAATATGGTCAACATCCAGTCTTTAAGTCAAATCAGAAGTAGCACGAGCCGCCTGAAGGAAAAGGTTTGCAAGCTTAAGTCTACGTCAAGTTCAAGTTTATTTCAAGTGCAAGCAGCAGGGTGCCCTCCTGAAGAATAGGGTCAACTTCCGGTTTTCTTCCAATTCAAGTCATCAGGCGCCCACCTGGAAAATGAGGGAATTCATTTCAAGTTAAGTCATCAGGCGCCCACCTGGAGAACGAGGGAATTCATTTGAAGATTAAGTCACCAGGCACCCACCTAGAAAATGAGGTAATTCATTTCAAGTTATCATTAGGCGCCCACCTGGAAAACGAGGGAATTCATTTCAAGTTAAGTCATCAGGCGCCCACCTGGAGAATGAGGGAATTCATTTCAAGTTAAGTCATCAGGCGCCCACCTGGGGAATGAGGGAATCCATTTCAAGTTAAGTCATCAGGCACCCACCTAGAGAATGAGGGAAGTCATTTTAGAGGTCATTTCAAATTTAAGGAGCCCACCCGAATAATAGGGTCAATTCAAGTAAGAAGCCGTAAAAGCTCGCCTCAAGAGAGCGAGCCAGTAGTTCGAGATACACAACAGAACTGTAGAAGATCCAAGATCAAGTTTCTGAAGAACTATAGATAGGAACTATGTAACTCATAGCTGATAGATTTAGTTCGTTTCGTTTTCATTTGATTTTGGTGTAATAATGAGCTCAACAAGCGGTAACCGCAGAAACAGTGAAATCACAGCTTTTCGGTAGTCCCAGCTATCAAAACTTCCACAACTACACCGACCTGATTCCGTTGTAGCCAAGGATATGTAGGCAACCTCTGAAGCAAGGTTCGGTCATGTTTTTTTCAAAAATGCTTCCAATGGAGTATCAAACGGGCAAAAATTATTCATTATTGCTTACTTTATCTTTGCCAGAAAAATTTTCATTATTCCGAGCAAAGAGGGGCAGCTGTGAGCGCCTAATTTTTGCCTCGCATAGGAAATTACTCCTAAAAACAATCCAAAAATAGTTTTTCATTGTTTTATGAATTTTAGGAGTTTTCTTTATTTTGTTTTACATTTTATTCGCATCGTTCACACATCTTAGGAATATCATAAATCGTAAAAAAAATAAAAAATATCCAAATCTTAATTTCATAGCATTTTAGATTTAAATCGCATTTTTTCTAGGATTTATTTATATTGTAAGAGCATTATTTAAATATATAAAAAAACCAAAAAAGGCATTATTAGCTTAGTTTAATTAATTAGGTCATTAGGTTAATTTTGCAAAATTAGTCTGAATTAGGAGTGTTAGATAAATTGGTTATTCTTGAAAATTAAAAGAAAGGAAAGAAAAGGCTAATTTCAAAATAGGCCAACAACCCAATATTGCAACACCCACCCCAGCCCATCTCTAAACGAGGCCAATACCCATTACCCCCTCAATATAACCCTATCCCATAACTATAAAAGAAAGAGAAAAAAAACTGAAGGGAGGACCAGAGGCCTAAAAAATCTAAAACTACGCCTGAGTTTTCTTCTTCACTCTATTCTCCAAATACTCTCTGTTTTGGCACAACTAGGAAAGGAACCCCTCCCCCTTCGACTCTTCTTCTTCTTCTTCTCTTTCCTTCTCAAATCAGTCCATGGATACACACAGCTAACCTAGCTGATGAGACCCCATCTAGCCGCCGGAACGGATCCCCTCCCCATGTCAACCCCAACAATCTCGACCTCTTCTTCTCCGTTGACACACACACGCACACACACTCAAGAGTTCAAAACAAAAAATGGTCAAGGAGTTTGAAAGGTTCAAATCCTAAATTTGAAGAACCAGACAATAAAAAAACAAAAGATAAATAGAAAAAGAGTGCTAAAACTGCTCGAGTTCGTTCCTGTCGCTCTTCGATTTGCATCTCGGGATCAAAAAGCTGTCGAAGCTTAAATTGAAGTTTTCTTTTTTTCTGCTGATTCGCGCTGTTTTGGAGTGGAAACTAGTTCTGCTATTTCGCTGATGGAAGTTGCTTTCTGAGTTCCGCCGCTAGGCTATCGGACCTTTATTTGGTTTTTTTTTTTTGCAATTTTTCGGCAATCTAGGTATGATCTAAATCTATATGTAATCATTGTGATTTTTCATGGATGAAAATATGTTAGTTAATGTCACATATTGGAGGATTTTGTTGTTGGATGTGTGCTTTAAGCAGTAATTTTCTTATGTTTAATTGTTTAGCCACTGTAATTGAATAATTATTCGCATGATAAGCTTTGACATGTTGGATCTTGTTTAATGGGTCTACAATCGAAAATTCCTAGTATGTGATTAATCGAAACCATGTCTGCCATGTTAACTTCTGATAACTTCGTTGTCATTAATTTATTAATCATGAATGAACACTTCAATTTAAATGCTTTCAATATCGACGGGCCAAGGGACCACGTTCGTTTGTTTGTCCTAGTATTATATCTGTATTTCCAAACTTCATCTTATTTAGAATGTGGAGGTTCTGTTTGATCTTACAAGAAGTGAAGCTCTGAATTCAGCAGTAAGTTTAGTCACTGAATATTTTCGACCATAGGTTGATCATTTTTCTGTGGAAAATGAACTTGGGCGGAATAATTTGTATTATTTTATCTCTTGTAAATTAATAATTAACAATCATGAAAACCGTAGTTTTCTTTAGGGCGATTAATAGTAAAATATCATGGCCATGGGTACGGTTCCTGTGGCGTGGTCACAATACGTAAATCCCAATTCGAGTGTATGTTTCACGTGACTCGACCATAACTTCGAACAATAATAATGAAATAAGCATGTTGTAGATCACGGGTACGATTCCCGTGGCGTGATTCACAATGTGCATAAAAACAAATGAGTGCGCGACATCTCGACCTGTTCAAACAACTTCCATAAATCACAGACCTCTTAAAATTAAATATTCAAATTAAGAAATCAACTTATGAACATCGTAGTTTGTTTAGGAGCAATTAATAAATAATAAATTATCGTGACTGTGGGTACGGTTCCCGTGGCATACGTAATTCCAAAATTTTGAGTGCACGCTAGCATGACTCGACCCCTAATAACAAATAATTAAAATAAACACGTTATGAATCACGGGTGCATTTCACGTGACGTGATTTGCGATGTGCACAATAATAACAAGTGCGCGACACTGCGACTCGTTTAAATAAACTCCATAATTGTTCAAAATATTTAGAAGCGGCTAAAAAGTTAAAAGGGTTAAAATGCACAATAGGTTTAAAACATATATTAAAACAGATAATTTAGCAAATTATTAATGGTTGAGAGACCGTGTTAAAACCACGGAACTCGGGAATGCCTAACACCTTCTCTCGGGTTAACAGAATTCCTTACCATTATTTTTGTGTTTCGCGGACTGTAATACAGAGTCAAACTTCCTCGATTCAGCATTTTAAACCGGTGGCTTGGGACACCATAAATTATTCCAAGTGGCGACTCTGAATTTGAATAAATGATCCCGTTTCGGTTATTGTCACTTTAATTGGAAAAACTTCCCAATCTCCCATTCCGGCGGGAAAAAGGAGGTGTGACAAGGCCCAAATACGGTATTCCGCCCAAAACATAGTAATAATCTTTAAAACATGAAATATCGTATGATTTATAATCAAATACGCAACTTGATAGTTGCTACGGGACGGACCAAGTCACAATCCCCCAACAGTGTACTCCACACACTCATCATCTAGCTTGTGCGCCACTCCAAAATAGTGATACAAATGCGAAGTCCGGGGTTTCTTACCCTCATGACAAGATTTACAGTCATTACTTACCTCAAACCAGCCAAAATCCTAATGTGCGATGTCTTTGCCTCTTGACTCGGCCTCCAATCGCTCCGAATCTAACCAAAACCGATTTATATCATCAATATATGCTAAAGGAACAGAGCCCACTCGAAAATAATCAAATTACATCAAAAATCCCGAAATTGGCCAAACCCGGCCCTCGGGCCCACGTCTCAGAATTCGATAAAAATCACAAAACTGGAATCTTTATTCACTCAGGAGTCTACCCATATCAAATTCCTCCGACATCAAATGACCATTCAAATCCCCAAAAGAATTTCTCAAGTTTTCTTCCATTTTCTCCTAACTTTCACCGCAATTTCCCAAATTAAACGATAAAATTCAAGACTAAATCATGGAATTAAACAAATATGAGTGAATAACACTTACCCCAATCACTCTACTGAAATGCTCTTCCAAATTCGTCTTCTCCCGAGCTCTCTAATAAATTTTGGAGTTATGGCCTAAAACCCTCGTTTTTGAATAAAAACATTCTACCCAAGTACTTTATTTATCGCGATCGCGGAAATCACCACGCGATTGCGAAGCACAAAATAACACTTCCTACGCGATCGCAACCCCCTTCACACGATCGCAAAGCACAATTGCCTCAGTCTCACTCACTTCCTTATCTTCTATGTGAACGCGAACCTGGCCACGCGTTCGCAATTCTCCACTTCACCCGCTCACGCGATCGCGACCCTCACTCCTGCGATTGCATAGAACAAATTTCCCTTCTGCCCAAATAAGCCTACGCGATCGCAGACAAGCCCACACGATTGCACATAAGAAAACCAGAAAGCTCACACCAGCAAATTCTGCTACTTCCAAGTCCAAGAATTTGGTCCATTAACAACCAGAAACAAACCCGAGGCCCTCGGGATTTCAACCAAACATGCCAACACATCCCATAACCTCATTAAAACTTAGTCGAGCCTTCGAACCACTCAAAACAATTCCAAAACACCAAATCAACCTCGGATTCAAGCCTAAGAACTTAGAAACTTCCAAATTTTGCCGACGATTCCGAAACCTCCCAAACCACATCTGAATGACCCGAAAATTTGCACACACATCCAAAATGACCCTAAGAACTTGTTCCAACTTTTGGAATTCCATTCCGACCCCGATAGCTAATTTTCCACTGCCCACTAGAATTGCCAAAAATCCAATTTCTCCAATTCAAGCGTAATTCTACTCCACACCTCCGAACAACATTCCGAACACGCTTCTCAGTCCCAAATCACCTAAAGAAGCTATCCCAGCCGTAAAAACCACATTCCGAGATTATTTACCTATAAGTCAACTTCCGGTTGACTTTTCCAACTATTAAGCCAACTTAAGAAACTAAGTGTCTCATTTCTCTCCACAACCACTCCGAGCCCGAACCAACCGACCCAACACAACATAAATGAGATAGACAACACAAAATGAAGCAGAAATGGGGAAAACGGGGCTAATCTCACAGAACAACCGGCCGGGTCGTTACATTCTCCCTCTTTTAAACAAATGTTCATCCTCGAATGAGTCTAGAAACATACCTGGAGTCTTAAATAGGTTAGGATATCTGCTCCTCATCTCCCGCTCTATCTCCCAGGCGGGCCTCCTCCTGCGGCTGCCCTCTCCACTGCACCTTCACTGAAGCTATATCCTTAGACCTCAACCTTCTGACCTTACGACCCAAAATGGCTACTTCCTCCACCTCATAAGACAATCACCCTCGAGCTAAACCGTGCTGAAGTCCAAAACATGAGACGGGTCACCAATATACTTCCGAAGCATGGAAACATGAAATACCGGATGCACACTCGACAAACTAGGTGGCAAAGCAAGTCCATAAGCCACATTTCCAACCCTCTGAAGCACTTTAAAAGGCCCAATGAACCGGGGACTCAACTTGCCTCTCTTCCCGAACCGCATAACACCCTTCATGGGTGACACCTTCAGCAGAACCTTCTCCCCAACCATGAAAGATACATCTCGGACCTTCCGATCCGCATAACTCTCTTTCCTGGACTGCACCGTGCGAAGCCGCTCCTGAATCAACTTCACCTTATCCAACGCATCCTGTACCAAATCTGTACCCAAGAGCCTAGCCTCACCCGGCTCAAACTAAGCGACCGAAGATCTACACCTCCTCCCATATGAAGCCTTGTACGGAGCCATCTGAATACTCGACTAATAACTGTTATTATATGCAAACTCCATGAGTGGCAGAAACTGGTCCCATGAACCCCTAAAAAATAATAACAAAAGCGCGCAACATGTCCTCTAGTTATGAATAGTGCATTCGGACTGCCCGTCCATCTGAGGATGAAAAGTTGTGCTCAACTCAATCTGATTACCCAACTCTCTCTGCATGGACCTCCAAAACTACGATGTGAATGATGGAAACTGGAACACCATGCAACCGAACAATTTCCTTGATATAAATCCTAGCTAACCGCTCCAAAGAATAAGTAGTACCAATGGGAATGAAGTGCGCGGACTTGGTCAGCTGGTCCATAATAACCCAAATAGCATCGAACTTCCTCGAAGTCAGTGGGAGCCCAACTACAAAGTCCATGGTGATCCCCTCCCACTTCCACTCCAAAATATCCAACCTCTGATTTAATCCACTTGGTCTCTGGTGCTTATACTTGACCTGCTGACAGTTGAGACACCAAGCTAAAAATCCAACAATGTCCTTCTTCATCCTCCTCCACCAATAATGATGTCTCAGATCCTGATACATCTTCGTGACACCCGGATAGATGGAACACCGCAACCTGTGGGCCTCCTCAAGAATCAACTCCTGAAGCCCATCTACACTGGGCACACACATCCGGCCCTGCCGTCATCACCAATAACTACATCCCTGGCATCACCTCGCCGGACCCTATCCTGAAGCACGAGCAAGTGCGGGTCATCATACTGGTGCTCTCTGATGTGGTCATAAAGAGAAGACCTGGAATCTACACAAGCCGATACCCGGCGGGGCTCTGATAAGTCCAACCTCACAAAATGGCCCGCTAAGGCCTGAACATCAAGTGCTAATGGTCTCTTCGTTGCTGGAAGATATGCTAGACTCCCCAAACTCTGTGCTCTGCGACTCAAGGCATCAGCCACTACATTGGCCTTCCCCGGATGGTATAGAATAGTGATATCATAGTCCATGAGGAGCTCCAACCATCTTCGCTGTTGCAAATTCAGATCCTTCCGCTTACACAAACGCTACAGACTACGGTGATCAGTAAAAACCTCACAATGCACCCCATACAAATAATGATGCCAAATCTTCAAGGCGTGAACAATGGATGCTAGCTCGAGATCATGCACCAGATAATTTCTCTCATGAGTCTTCAACTAGCGCGAGGCGTAGGCAATCACCCTACCCTCCTGCATCAATACGCAACCAATGCCTATCCTCGAGGCATCACAATACAAGGTATAAGAACCTGAAGCTGATGTCAATACTAACGCTGGAGCTGAGGTCAAAGCCGTCTTAAGCTTCTGAAAGCTCTCCTCACACTCGTGCGACCACCTGAACTAATCACCCTTCTGGGTCAATTTTGTCAAGGGCGAAGCAATAGAAGAAAATCCCTCCACAAAGTGATGGTAATACCCCGCCAAACCAAGGAAGCTCCTAATCTATGTAGTTGAGGACGGTCTGGGCCAACTCTGCACCGCCTCAATCTTTTTCAGATCAACCTGAACAACCTCGTTGGACACCACGTGTCCCAAGAAAGCTACTGAGCCAAGCCAAAACTCACACTTAGAGAACTTTGCATAAAGCTTCTCCTCCCTCAATCTCTACAATACGACCCTCAAATGCTGAGCGTGCTCCTCCTGGATACGAGAATACATCAGGATGTCATCAATGAACAAAATAACGAAAGAATCCAAATATGGCTGAAATACACTGTTCATCAGATGCATGAACGTTGCTGGGGAATTGGTCAGCGCAAAAGACATCACCAAAAACTACTAGTAGCCATAATGAGTCTTGAAAGTAGTCTTGGGAATATCTGAATCCCGGATCTTCAACTGATGATACCCGAATCTCAAGTCAATCTTAAAGAACACTCTGGCTCCCTGAAGCTGGTCAAACAAATCATCAATCCGAGGCAAATGATACTTATTCTTGACTGTAACCTTGTTCAACTGCCTGTAGTCAATACACATTCTCATGGAACCATCCTTCTTCTTCACAAATAACACCGGTGCACCCCAAGGTGACATACTAGGCCGAATGAACCCCTTATTTAGGAGTTCCTGAAGATGCTCTTTCAATTCCTTCAATTCCGCCGGTGCCATATGATACGGTGGAATAGAAATAGGTTGGGTGCCTTGCACCAAATCAATACCAAAGTCAATATCCCTGTCAGGCGGCATGCCCGGCAGGTCTGTAGGGAACACATCCGGAAAGCCACAGGCCACAGGAACATAATCAATAATGGAAGTCTCAGCACTGACATCCCTCACAAAATCAAAATATGATAAGCACCCCTTCTCCACCATACACTGAGCCTTCAGGTATGAAATCACGCTACGAGGCACATAATCAATAGAACCTCTCCACTTGACTCTTGGATATCCCGGCATCGCTAAGGTCACGGTCTTAGCGTGGCAATCAAGAACAACATGACACATAGATAGCCAATCCATGCCCAATATCACATCAAATTCAACCATTCTAAGAAATAACAGATCCACTCGGGTTTCAGACCCCTAGTAGATATCACACATGACCGATACACGCTGTCGACAATAATAGTATCGCCCACCGAAGTTGACACATGAACATACGTAACTAAGGACTCACGGGGCATATCAAGAAAACGGGAAAAATATGAAAAAACATAGGAATACGTGGAACCAGGATCAAATAAGACCGAAGCATCTCGGTGACATACTAAAAAATTACCTGTAATCACTGCATCTGAGGCGATAACATCTGGTCTAGCTGGAAGTGCATAAAACGAGCCTAGCCACCACCTAATGGACCTCTCTCTCAAGTAATTATGATAATTTACTAGACGCACTCTCTCAAGTTACGCTAGCTAGATTGCATTACAGTTCACTTTAGATTGCACCCGATGTAGCGTTATCTCTAATCCAACCTCTAAACCCTCGGTTATGACTTTCATCTATACTCCAAGAGTGATGTTGTTCAAACAACTACCTAAATATACACTCTCTCTCAAGTAGATACATAATAAATAGGCACAGCTAATTGAGGGCCCTTCAATCAACTACAACAAGAACGTAGTTGAACAAATAGAGTTTAATCAACCAATCAAAGCTATATTAATATCACAA
>ML368158.1:0-47657 GCA_005239525.1 Nicotiana knightiana | reverse complement strand
GGGCCGGGCCGGGCCGGTTACATTTTTTTTTGAACCTGACGGGTTGCGGTTACGGGTTCTTACCAGTTAATTTTTAACGGGTTTAACAGGTTGGGGCTTATCCGGGTAAAAACGAACCCGTGCGGGTAGGGGTACTGCCGGGCCGGGTCAACAGTAAAAAAAAAAAATTTTTTTTTTTTGTATTTGTTAGAACTATCGTAAAAATATAAACAAAAAAATAAACTTATAAAAATAGTGTTTGAATAAAGGATACAAATACTTTAAAATTCTTATATTTGAATATATCATTAAGAATTTACTTATAATTTGCAAGTTCAAAACTTCAAACTTGCAAATTAAAGTTTACATTTAATACTTCAAATTAAAGTTTAAACTTGTATTTATACGTCTAATAATATTAAAATAACAAACTAAAACATTAAGCATAAATGCATAATACGTCTAATAATATTTNNTTCAATTAACTACAACAAGAACGTAGTTGAACAAATAGAGATTAATCAACCAATTAGAACTATATTAATAACACAATAAGTTTATCCTCCAACGGGTTCTACCAAAACCCTAGATTAAAGAACTTAGCTAAACATGTTCAAAAGAATCAACTCTAAAATAACTTGCATAATTAAACTACAACGTAATGAATAAAATCTGTACAAATTGATGTCTTGCCGCCCGTCTCTTCGGATCCTATTCTCTTCTCTTTCTAATCTTTCGAGTTGTGTTTTCGGGGTCTATTTATATGTTTAGGACAAACCCTAAACGTGTAGGAGACTTCTATTCCAACCGGGAAACACTTAAACTCGTCAAAACTCAGAATTTAGCCGGAACAGGGTCCTGGCGTTTGGGCCCTGGCGCCTGGCTACGCCAGGCTAAGTCTGGCTTTTCATAACGCCTGGCTAACGCCAGGCAGGGTAAGGCGTTTCAGCTCTAATGCCTGGCTAACGCTAGGCAGGGTCAGGCGTTTGGGCTCTGGCACCCGGCTATAGCCCGGTGCACTCCTCCTCGCCTCTTGAGCGTATTTTCGATGTATTTGCATCCATTTAGCTCGGTTTCAATCTCCAATTCATCTACACATGAAATAGACTCTATTATGCACATAAAAGGTGTATTTTTATCATTAACGCACATAAAATGTAGGGCATATAACATGTTAAAACATGAATTCTAGCCTCGCATCAAACCTCCTGATCCTGTATCAGCCCGTAGGGACCAACCAAATAGCACGACGAGCAAGCTCTTAAAATCTCATCTTGTAATGCGTCACTGTCAGATCACCCTGACGCAACTGCTCAAACTACCTGCGCAGCTCCTCTCTGCGGGACTGTGGGACATATTTCTCTAGGATGACAATGGAAAACTGCTATCAAGTAAGGGGCGCTGCACCAACAGGCCTACGCCTCTCATATGACTCCCACCAAGTAAATGCAGCTCCTGAGAACAGGAAGGTAGTAAATGAGACCCCACTGGTCTCTAATATCCCTGATGTGCGAAGAATCCTCTGACACTTGTCTAAGAAACCCTGGGCATCCTCGCCTTCAGCACCACTGAATGTCGAAGGCTGAAGTCTACCAAATCTCTCCAACCTACGCTGCTCATCATCTGGCATGACGGGAATCACATAATCCTGAACTGGTGCAACCGGCTGGGCTGGAGCTACCCCCGGTGTCTGAAGCCCCTAAATAACCTGCTAAGGTGTACGGGTAGCTGAAGTTTGAGTGCCTCCCCGGCCTGAGAAGTAGCGGCTGTATAAGTAACAGCTACCGCCTGTGCAAGACTGGTGCACACGATCAAAATCTGGGCCAAGGTCTCTTGAAGACCCGGAATAATAATAGGCACGGCTGGTCCCTGGGCCGGTCCCGCTGGAACATCTGCGGCGGAGACCTGATCTGGAACAATATGTGGGTCTATGGGTACTGCCTTGGCTGCTGCGCGGGCTGCACCCTTACCTCTACCATGGCCTCGACAGCGGCCTCGACCCCTCACGGGCCTAGCTGGTGGCTGATAATCCTGCCCGGTAGCGCGTGTCCTCACAATCTGTGAGGGAATGAAACAACAAAAGTTGAGTTTACAGAATCAACAGATTCGCACGACAAAATTCAAGAATGTGAGATTTTTTCCTATGGGTTCTGCAGCCTCTCGAAGATAAGTACAGACGTCTCCGTACCGATCCGCAAGACTCTACGAAACCTGCTCATGACCGGTGAGTCCTATGTAACCTAGGCTCTGATACCAACTTGTCACGACTCCAAAACTACCCCCGACTGTGATGGCGCCTATCGAGATACTAGGCCAGCCAATTAAAATTTTCAAACATAAAGAAGCTTTTGTTTATAGCATTTCTAAACCGATAGTATATAACAGTCTCATTTAAGCATTTTTAAAACAGAAGATACAAAGCCAAATGTTTAAACACCGCCCAAAAATCCCGGAGTCATTGGGTCACGAGCATCTAAAGAAAATACATAAATCTGACACAATACGTCTAATACAAAATAGGTCTAGGGAGTACAACTACTACAAAAATAAGAAGGAGAAAGCAGGGATGCGGACGCGTGCAGCTACCTTGCAAAAATCTCCGAGATGATAGGCAAGCAACTCAGTCCACTCTAGCACGTGAATCTGCACACAAGGTGCATGGAGTAATGTGAGTACACCAACTCAGTAGTAATGAAAGTAAATAATGTATGAGAGCTAGGAAACACATAAAACAAGTCATCAATCCATAGTAAATACAATTCTTCTTTCAAAATCATAGGTACGACAATTTGTAACACTTGAAAGTCGATTTTAGTAAAATTTCCTGTGAAAATATACCTTTCAACAACTTTCCATAGAAATCAAGATACTTTTTAGTATATAAAAAAATGATAGAAATCATGAATAGTCTCTCGGGCAAAACATATTTTATAAATCGCCCCTCGGGCATAACATCACTTAGAATCAGTCACTCAGCACACCTCACAATCACTTGGAATTAGTCCAGGGGCTACCTCACAGTCACTCATGCCTGTCAGTCACTCGTCACTCGACACTCGGCACTCTCACTCAGTAGGTACCTGCGCTCACTAGGAGTGTACAGACTCCGGAGAGGCTCCACAACCCAAGCGTTATAACAGGCCATCTCGTGGCATGATCACTCAGGCTCTCGACCTCTCACATATCATA
The DNA here is from genome assembly GCA_005239525.1 of Nicotiana knightiana. Taxonomy (NCBI): domain Eukaryota; kingdom Viridiplantae; phylum Streptophyta; class Magnoliopsida; order Solanales; family Solanaceae; genus Nicotiana; species Nicotiana knightiana. Next base: position 44,489 of record ML368158.1, on the reverse strand, counting down.
ACAGTGTAACATGCCGTGGCGCGCAGCCCGATCCCATAATATCCTCAAAACATTTAGCCCTCGGTGTTACTCAGTCAGAAACTCTCAAAAAACTACTCGGGCTATCAGTAAAATGGGGTACTCGACCCAAAATATCATTTTATTCCTCAAAATAGTGTAAATAAGACTGAGTTTCGAAATCAGTTAAACATAATATGACTGAGTGTAAATCATAATTCAACACAGTGAGGAATAACAGTAAAAAGCCACCAAGGGGTCCAAACGCTTGGCACGAGGCCAAAATACGACATTCCTCCCAAAACATAGTAATAATATTTAAAACATTAAATATCATATGATTTATAATCAAATATGCAAATTGATAGTTGCTACGGGATGGACCAAGTCGCAATCCCACAATATTTTACGCCACACACTCGTCATCTAGCATGTGCGCCACTCCAAAATAGTGATACAAATGCGAAGACCGGGCTTTCATACTTTTACAGTCATTACTTACCTCAAACCGGCCAAAATCCTAATCCGCGATGCCTTTGCCTCTTGACTCGGCCTCCAATTTCTCCGAATCTAACCAAAACCAGATTTATATCATCAATATATGCTAAAGGAACAGAGCCCACTCGAAAATAATCAAATTACATCAAAAATCCCGAAATTGGCCAAACCCGGCCCCTACGCCCACGTCTCGGAATTCGATAAAAATTACAAAACTGGAATCCTTATTCACTCACGAGTCTACCCATATCAAACTCATAGAAATCCGACATCAAATGGCTATTCAAATCCCCAAAAGAATTTCTCAAGTTTTTTTCCATTTTCTCCCAACTTTCACCCCAATTTCCCAAATTAAATGATAAAATTCAAGACTAAATCACGGAATTAAACCAAATATGAGTGAAGAACACTTACCCCAATCACTCTACTGAAAATCTACTCCAAATTCATCTTCTCCCGAGCTCTCTAATGAATTTTAGAGTTATGGCCCAAAACCGTCGTTGTTGAATAAAAACATTCTGCCCAGGTACTTTATTCATCGCGATCGCGGAAATCCCCATGCGATCGCGAAGAACAAAATAACACTACCAAAAAATCAACCCTACGCGATCGCAGACAAGCCCATGCGATCGCGATTCAATGCCACTCAACCCCATACGATCGCAACCCCCTTCACGTGGTCGCGAAGCACAATTGCCTCAGCCTCACTCGCTTCCTTATCTTCTATGTGAACACGAACCTGGCCACGCGTTCGTGATTCTCCACTTCAAGCGCTCACGCGATCGCAACCCTCACTCCTGCGATGCATAGAAAATTTTTTCCCTCTGCCCAATTAAGCCTACGCGATCGCGGACAAGCCCAAGCGATGACATATAAGAAAACTAGAAAGCTCACACCAGCAAAACCGCCACTTCCAAGTCCAAGAATTTGATCCGTTAACAACCCGAAACACACCCGAGGCCCTCGGGATCTCAACCAAACATGCCAACACATCCCATAACCTTATTCAAACTTAGTCGAACCTTCGAACCACTCAAAACAACACCAAAACACCAAATCAACCTCAGATTCAAGCCTAAAAACTTAGAAACTTCCAAATTTCGCCAACGATGCTGAAACCACCCAAACCACGTTTGAATGACCCAAAAATTTGCACACACATCCATAATGACCCTACGAACTTGTTCCAACTTTCCGAATTCCATTTCGACCTGATAGCTAATTTTCCACTATCGACTGGAATCGCCAAAAATCTAATTTCGCCAATTCAAGCCTAGTTCTACTTCGGACCTCCGAACAACATTCCGAACACGCTCCTAAGTCCCAAATCATCTAAAGAAGCTATCCGAGCCATAAAAACCACAGTCCGAGATTATTTACCTATAAGTCAATTTCTGGTTGACTTTTCTAACTATTAAGCCAACTTAAGAGACTAAGTATCTCATTTCTCTCCACAACCACTCCGAACCCGAACCAAATGAACCAACACAACATAAATTATCTAAACAACACAAAACGAAGCAGAAACGGGGAAAACGGGGTTAATCCCACGGAACGACCAGCTGGGTCGTTACATTCTCCCTCTCTTAAACAAACGTTCATCCCCGAACGAGTCTAGAAACATACCTGGAGTCTCAAATATTTGAGGATATCTGCTCCATATCTCCCGCTCGGTCTCCCAGGTGTTCTCCTCCACCGGCTTCCCTCTCCACTGCACCTTCACTGAAGTTATATCCTTAAACCTCAACCTTCTGACATGACGACCCAAAATGGCTATTGGCTCCACCTCATAAGACATATCACCCTCGAGTTGAACCGTACTGAAGTCCAAAACATGAGACGGGTCATCAATATACTTCCGAAGCATGTAACCATGAAATACCGGATGCACACTCGACAAACTAGGTGGCAAAGAAAGTCTATAAGCCACCTCTCCAACCCTCTGAAGCACCTCAAAAGGCCCAATGAATCGGGGACTCAACTTACCCCTCTTCCCGAACCGCATAACACCCTTCATGGGTGACACCTTCAGCAGAACCTTCTCCCCAACCATGAAAGATACATCCCCGACCTTCTGGTCCGCATAGCTCTTCTGCCAGGACTGCACCGTGCGAAGCCGCTCCTGAATCAACTTTACCTTATCCAACGCATCCTGTACCAAATATGTACCCAAGAGCCTAGCCTCACCCGGCTAAAACTAAGCGACCAAGATCTACACCTCCTCTCATATAAAGCCTCGTACGGAGCCATCTGATCACTCGACTGAAACTATTATTATAAGAAAACTCCACGAGTGGAAGAAGCTGGTCCCATGAACCCCCAAAAAACAATAACTCAAGCACGCAACATGTCCTCTAGTATCTAAATAGTGCGCTCGGACTGCCCGTCCATATGAGGATGAAACGTTGTGCTCAAATCAACCTGAGTACCCAACTATCTCTGCACGGACCTCCAAAGCTGCGATGTGAACTGAGTACCTCTATCGGAAATGATGGAACCTAGAACACCATGCAGCCGAACAATCTCCCTGATATAAATCCCAGCTAACCTCTTCAAAGAATAAGTAGTACCAACGGGAATGAAGTGCGCGGACTTTGTCAGCCGGTCCACAATAACCCAAATAGCATCAAATTTCCTCGAAGTCCGTGGGAACCCAACTACAAAGTCCACGGTGATTTGCTCCCACTTCCATTCCGAAATATCCAACCTCTGATGTAATCCACTTGGTCTCTTGTGCTCATACTTGACCTGCTGACAGTTGAGACACCGAGCTACAAACCCAACAATGTTCTTCTTCATCCGCTTCCACCAATAATGCTGTCTCAGATCCTGATACATCTTCATGGCACCCGGATGGATGGAATACCGCGAGTTGTGGGCCTCCTCAAGAATCAACTCCCGAAGCCCATCTACATTGGGCACACATATCCGGCCCTGCATCCTTATCACACCGTCATCACCAATAAATACATCCGTGGCATCACCTCGTCGGACCCTATCCTGAAGCACGAGCAAGTGGGGGTCCTCATACTGGTGCTCTCTGATGCGGTCATAAAGAGAAGACCTAGAAGCTACACAAGACAATACCCGTCGGGGCTCTGATAAGTCCAACCTCACAAAATGGCCCGCTAAGGCCTGAACATCAAGTGCTAATGGTATCTTCGCTGCTGGAAGATATTCTAGACTCCCCAAACTCTCTGCTTTGAGACTCAAGGCATCGACCACTACATTGGACTTCCCCGGATGGTATAGAATAGTGATATCATAGTCGTTGAAGAGCTCCAACCATCTCCGCTGACGCAAATTCAGATCCTTCTGCTTAAATAATAACTGCAGACTATGGTGATCAGTAAAAACCTCATAATGCACCCCATACAAATAATGATGCCAAATCTTCAAGGCGTGAACAATGACTGCTAGCTCGAGATCATGTACTGAATATTTCTTCTCATAAGTCTTCAACTGGCGCGAGGCGTAGGCAATCACCCGACCCTCCTGCATCAATACACAACCAATGCCTATCCTCGAGGCATCACAATGTGCAGTTTAAGAACCTGAAGCTGATGGCAATACTAGCATTGGAGCTAAGGTCAACGTCTTCTTGAGCTTTGGAAAGCTCTCCTCACACTCGTCCGACCACCTGAATGGAGCACCCTTTCGGATCAATTTGGTCAAGGGCGAAGCAATAGAAGAAAATCCCTCCACAAAGCGACGGTAATACCCCGCCAAACCAAGGAAGCTCCTAATCTCTACAGCTGAGGAAGGTCTGGGCCAACTCTACACCGCCTCAATCTTCTTCGGATTAATCTGAATACCCTCGTTGGACACCACGTTCCCCAAGAAATCTATTGAGCCAAGCAAAAACTCACATTTGGAGAACTTTGCATAAAGCTTCTCCTCCCTCAATCTCTACAATACAACCCTCAAATGTTGAGCATGCTTCTCCTGGATACGAGAATACATCAGGATGTCATCAATGAACACAATAATGAAAGAATGCAAATATGGCTGAAATACAATGTTCATAAGATGCATGAACGCTGCTGGGGAATTGGTCAGCCCAAAAGACATCACCAAAAACTCATAGTAGCCATAACGAGTCCTGAAAGCAGTCTTGGGAATAGCTGAATCCCGGATCTTCAACTGATGATACCCAGATCTCAAGTCAATCTTAGAGAACACCCTGGCTCCCTGAAGCTGGTCAAACAAATCATTAATGCGAGGAAAAGGATACTTATTCTTGACTATAACCTTGTTCAACTGCCTGTAGTCAATACACATTCTCATGGAACCATCCTTCTTCTTCACAAATAACACCGGTGCAACCCAAGGTGACACACTAGGCCGAATGAACTCCTTATCTAGGAGTTCCTGAAACTTCTCTTTCAATTCCTTCAATTCCACCGGTTCCATACGATACGATTGAATAAAAATAGGTTGGGTGCCTGGTACCAAATCAATACCAAAGTCAATATCCCTGTCAGGTGGCATGCCCGACAGGTCAGCAGGGAACACATCCGGAAAGTCACAGACCATAGGAACAGAATCAATAATGGGAGTCTCAACACTGACATCCCTCACAAAAGCCAAATATGATAAGCACCCCTTCTCCACCATACACAGAGCCTTCAGGTATGAAATCACCATACTAGGCACATAATCAATAGAACCTCTCCACTCGACTGTCGAAAATCCCGGCATCGCTAAGGTCACAGTCTTAACATGACAATCAAGAACAACATGACAAGGAGATAGCCAATCCATGCCCAATATCACATCAAAGTCAACAATGTTAAGCAATACCAAATCCACTCTAGTCTCCCTACCCCCAATAGATATCACACATCACCGATACACGCGGTCCACAATAATAGTATCGCCTACCAGAGTCGACAAATGAACAAATGTAACTAAGGACTCACGGGGCATATCTACAAAATAGGCAGAATATGATGAAACATAGGAATACGTGGAACCAGGATCAAATAAGACCGAATCGTCTCGGTGACATACTGAAACAATACCTGTAATCACTGCATCTGAGGCCATAGCATTTGGTGTAGCTAGAAGTGCATAAAAATGAGCCTGGCCACCACCTGATCCACCTCCCCCTCTAGGGCGGCCTCTAGCTGCCTGACCCCCTAGCTGACTGGGCGAGTGGTGAAGTAACAGGAGCTAAAGTTGAGGGTTGACTCCTCTACTGAGATGAACCACCATGACGATGAGGACACTTCCTCCACACATTCCCAAACTCTCCGCACTCGAAACAACTCCTGGAGCTGGAGACGGGGACTGAAGGGAACCCCTAGCACCAGGATAACCACTAGAAGAGCTAGAAATAGATGAACCCTGTACTAATGGGGCACGAGATGAACTCTGTGCTGGGAGAGCACTGAATGATGGGTGCCCCTGATGAGAACCGTGAGGACCATGACCAACTGATCCACCACGATAACCTGAGCGACCTGGCTGAGCCTGCCTGAAGGGACGACCTTTGCCGTGCTGAAACTGTCCTCCTGAAGGAACACCACCAAAACTACCAGATCCTCGAGGCCTCTTGGTCTCCCTCTCATCTCCCTCTTGACGACGAACTGACTCAATCTCTCGGACAATATCAACAACCTGCTCAAAAATAGCACCCGACACCCTCTCTCTAGTCATAAGAATACGAAGATGATATGTGAGGCCATCCACGAACCTCCTGATCCTGTCTCTGTCCGTAGGGACCATCCAAATAGCATAACAGGCAAGCTTTGAAAATATCATCTCGTACTGCGTCACTGTCAGATCACCCTGACGCAACTGCTCAAATTTCCTGAGCAGCTTCTCTCTGCGAGACTGTGGGACATACTTCTCTAGGAAGAGAGTGGAAAACTGTTGCCAAGTAAGGGGCGCTGCACAAACAGGCCTACGCCTCTCACAAGACTCTCACAAGTAAATGCAGCTCCTAAGAACTGGAAGGTAGTAAAAGAGACCCCACTGGTCTCCAATATCCCTGTTATGCGAAGAATCCTCTAACACTTGTCTAATAAACCCTGGGCATCCTCGCCCTTAGCACCACTGAATGTCGGAGGCTGAAGTCTACCAAATCTCTCCAACCTACGTTGCTCGTCATCTGGCATGACAGGAATCACATAATCCTGAACAGGTGCAACCGGCTGGGTTGGAGCTGCCCCTGGTGTCTAAAGCCCCTGAACAACCTGCTCAGGTGTACGGGCAGCTGGAGTCTGAGTGCCTCGCTCGGTCTGAGAAGTAGCGGCTGTAGAAGTAACAGTGACCGCCTGTGCAAGACTGGTGCACACAGTCAAAATTTTGGCCAAGGTATCTTGAAGACCCGGAATAACAATAGGCACGGCTGGTGCCTAGGCTGGTCCCGCTGGAACATCTACGGTAGGGACTGATCTGGAACAATAGGTGGGTCTACGGGTACTACCTCGGCTGCTGCGCGGGCTGCATCCCTACCTCTACCACGGCCTCAACCGCGGCCTCGAACCCTCACGAGCCTAGCTGGTGGCTAATCATCCTGCCCATAGCGCGTGTCCCCACCGCCTATGAGAGAATGAAACAACAAAAGTTTAGTTTACAGAATCAACATATTCGCATGACAGAATTCAAGAATGTGAGATTGTTTTCCTAAGGGTTCTGCAGCCTCTCGAAGATATGTACATACGTCTCCGTACCGATCCGCAAGACTCTACGAAACCTGCTCATGACCGGTGAGTTCTATGTAACCTAGGCTTTGATACCAACTTGTCACGACCCTGAATCTACCCCCGGTTGTGATGGCGCCTATCGAGATAGTAGGACAGCCAATTAAAATTTTCAAACATAAAAACCTTCAAGCATTTTTAAAATAGAATTTCATAATCTCATTTAAGCAATTCTAAACTGATAGTTCATAACAGTCTCATTTAAGCATTTTTAAAATAGAAGATACTAAGCCAAATGTTTAAACACCGCCCAAAAATCCCGGAGTCATTGGGTTAGAGCATCTAAAGAAAATACATAAATCTAACACAATATCTCTAATAAAAAATAGGTCTAGGGAGTACAACTACTACAGAAATAAGAAGGAGAAACCATGGCTGCAGACGCGTGCAACTACCTTGCAAAAATCTCCGAGATGACAGACAAGCAGCTCACTCCACTCTAGCACTTGAATCTGCACACAAGGTGTAGGGAGTAATGTGAGTACACCAACTCAGTAGTAATGAAAGTAAATAATGTCTCAGAACTATGAAACACATAAAACAAGTCATCAATCCACAGTAAATACAATTTTTCTTTCAAAATCATAGGTACGAAAATTTGTAACGCTTGAAAGTCGATTTCAGTAAAATTTCCTGTGAAAATATACCTTTCAACAGCTTTCCATAGAAATAAAGATATCAATATATAAAGAAAAATGATAGAAAGCATAAATAGCTTCTCGGGAAAAACATATTTTATAAATCGCCCCTCGGGCATAACATCACTTAGAATTAGTCACTCAGCATACCTCACAATGGTTGATACCCAATTTTTCCATATATTATTTTTAAAATGAATATATATTTTCAAAATAATGCATGAGCATTAATTAGTATTTTTCCATAATTTTATGTATTTTTAAAAGGATTTTTAATTAATTTATTCCATTATTTTATTGTCCAAATAATTATATATTGCATCACAAATAATTTTATAATAATTTAATTTCTCAATTTTATCACCTATATTTATATTAATCTTTAATTATTTTATGCATAATTATATTTACATATGTAGGTTATAATTGTAATAACTTTGCAATAATAGTCCCTGTGTGCATAATTACTTGATTTTACACGAAAATGACCTTTTATATTTTTATAATATAAAGTAATTATTTTAAATCATTTTCATACACAAATAGCATTTTTTATCATTTATTAGCTATTTCTATAAATTATTTTATCAAATTAATTGGGTATTTAACAAAGAGTCTCTCATAAATTGATTTTCGGACCCATCCCAATAGCTAACCTAACCCAATACCCATAACCCAAACCCAATTACCCTACATGTTAGTAAACCACCCTAGCCTACATCTAATCTTGGCCGTTGATCTCAAAAGATCAACGGCCTAGAACCAACCTTCCATTTTTAATTAGCCAACGACCTAAATCCTACCCTTATTTACACAAATCCGCAGCCCTTCAATTACCTCTCCTCCCCTCTTCTATCTCTCACCCTCCTCCTAACCCTAGCCCGTTGTCACTAAAACCCCTTTGATTCATGGGTTTCTTCTTCGATTCTAGGCCTTATCCGGTCTCCTATCACTATCGATTTTACGATTTTCATATTACTTGATGGAATCTCAAGAAGCTTGAGCCAGATTTGGATCAAACCCCTCATGTTCTCGATTAATCTGCCCGTATTCACCCCCATGTCTGTGAGTATTATCATTTTTTGTGTTTTCATGGATTCAAATCTCTGCTTCAAAACTCGATTTTTTCTACCTCTGTTTACTTTGTACAAACCTAACTATTTCTGGCTAAATCAGTACGATCTCTTTAGATCTAAATTTTTTTGAGTTTGTTTAGTATTTTCCCTTTAAGATTCTTCCGTTTTTACTACTATTACCGACTAATTTCATTTCCCCTAAAATCTAGGGTTTCGATTTTTCAATAGGTTTCTGCAAAAATGTTTAAAAAGTTTAAATGTTCAACTCTGGTTTTCTTCTTTACTGTTTGACCGATTTCTTTTACTTGAGTTTCATCTCTATGCCTTTACACCTTAGGTTTTTTTTTCATTATTTGTCTGATGGTTATAATGTTTATTGTGGCTCTGTCAATTAGTTGATTAACTTATTTACTTGCTTAATTAGGGTTTGAAAATTGTGCTTTCCTTTTAAAACTGATATCTCCTTGACAGATTTTTACTTATTCTTTCCTTATATGCGGTTCGTTATTGGTACTACTTTCCTTAATTCCTGTTGCTGGCTTGATTTCTGGGTTTTGATTGACCTATAATTGATTTCTGGATTTACTACTTATCTGATTTAGCCTCAATCTTGTCTACTGATTTACTCCGTGAAATATGCCCCTTAATTTAAGTTACCCTTACTGTCAGTTTATTCCCGTTAGCCCTAATTGATTGATTAATTGATGTTGCATGCGTTATTTGTGTGCAATTGATTCTCCTGCCTTATTTGGTTTTACTCTACTATGTGCTATATAAACATTTCATTGTTCTTATTTTAAAACACACGTTGAGACTAAGCTCACTCTTACACTCACACACTTACACATACTTGAGTTCTCTCTATCACTCTGATTTGCTTCATTGTCTAGCCGGCTGAAATCCAAGGCTAGACTCTTGGATTCCAATTGCTTTCATCTTCCTTTTTACTTTCTCCCCTAACTGGTATGCCCTAACCTTTGCAATTTCATTCTTTACACTTTGCTTGACTAGTCTGTATCAATTATGTCTTTCACATGATTATATGATCTCACTTAGTAACACTGTTAACTTAGGGTTATTTCGAATAGTATGAATCCTCTTATAGGTTAGTCTAAGGTTCAATTTTTTTCATGCACTATTTGTTAGTTCTATACCTATTCTAAACATGGCACACTATGAGCATGTAATCAGTCAATTTGGTGCTTAACTTCTCTGCCCTGTCTGTTTATTTCATGTATCTGGCCAACTCAATTGTTCTGCCTAATTGCTTCTGTGATAATTACTAGTCTAAATATTTAACTTCACTAGACTTCAATTTATTTGAGTTATGTGTTTGAGCACGAATTTTGTTTGTCCTCTTGGTGTAGCTCTGCCTGCAACTCTATGTTTTGAATCCCATTTCTTCTGAAATCCCAACTGTTTTAAAACCTACCCCTTATCCCTTTTATGTACTGATTTTTTTAAAAAAAACCTACTCCTAGTCATTTAGGTTCCCAACCACTCCAGTGTGAGCACTGCCTAGGGTCCACTTAAGACTCCTTTGAACTTTGACACACTAGGGATTGGTTTTCCAATCTATTGAACTATCTTCTAAATGTGATTCTGGTGTGAGCATTGACCTGGGTCCCCTGAGGCCCTTGGGAACTTTGACACATTGGAAACCTGGTTCTAATGTGCTATGAATCCCTATGTTGTGCTCCAAAGTTGTTCTGTTGGAAGGTTTAGTTCCCAGGTTTATGTTGGGCCTATGAAGGCTCCCTATAGTGTAATGGATTCTATTATGTAATTTATTCATTCTTGTAATAGTTTCTGTAATAACAGATTTTGGGGTTGATTAGTGAAAGCGGGGGGATTTCCTTCTATTTTTGTTAAATTTGGTAGACATCCTGCCTATAGGTTTAATTATGTTGATCAAGTTGTGTGATTGCTATTACTTGTTTAGAGATCCTGCCTATAGGAATTTCTTGATTGTTTAGTTCTGTACTTTTAAAACTCGCATAACTAGAAGTCCTATTTATAGACCCCTCGCATTAGAAATCCTGTCTATAGGATCCGTGCATATTTTATAACATACATGAATTAGTGACTATGTCTATAGGATTCTATCTATTTGAATAATAACCTTTCTGGCAAGTTGCTTAAAATTCTGCCTATATACGACTTAGATATCATGCCTATAGGAGATAAAAACCAGTTTCAATTTAGATACCATGTCTATAGGAGATAAAAAATCAGTTTCAAAACCTAGAAATCATGTCTATAGAATTTAAACTGATATAGATCATGCCTATAGGGTGAAATCAGTTCTAATACCTAGAAATCGTGTCTATAGGAGTTAACTAATTCTGCAGTTTAAATACCATGCCTGTAGGATTCTGTTCTGGTTATCACTTAGGCAAGCCTGTAGGATTATTGAGAATTCTGGGGCTAAAAAAGAACTGAGACGTTGTACTGCTTGAAGTCTGCCCAGACTCGGAGTTTTACCAAAATTAGCAGGCAAGCCAGTAGGTCCCAACACTTGTTTTAATAAACTGCTGTCTTATATTCTGTTTAGGCTCATTTAGATATCTTGCCTATAGGGTCTTAAACTAATAAAAGTTGTCTGTGGGAATTACTTGCATTTGCTATTTACTTGTACCGGTTAACATGAGCCCCTATTTTCTCCTTGTGTGACAGTCCTATCTGTATCTTTGTTTGTCTCTTAGATTTCTCATTTTTAAGCAACATAGGTCAGTCTAGAACCACCTTAAATAGAGGTCCTAAACACCTCCAGGACCATAGATAAGGGACGGGTAGAGCACGTATAAGGTACGAGTTATAAGCTATTAGAATACTTAGGTAATAACTGAAAGATAGTAATTGGGTAGTAAAGGAGATGATGACCTGTGTGTTAATACTATGTGTAGCACCCCAACTTGGGGAAAGTTAGGACCCCTTTAGTTTCCTGCTTTAAAATAATGGTTGTCTGAATTGCTTTATTTTCCTTTAATTTCCAATTCGCTTAATTAAGTTCGGCCGAGACCCACCTTTGTGGACCTCGAGGGGTGCCTAACACCTTCCCCTCAAGGTAATTTCGAGCCCTTACCCGATCTCTGGTGGTGCAAACTAGTTTTATGAGTTGTTTGATTTAGGTTCCCTAACGCACCTTAAAAATCGTTAGGTGGCGACTCTTCTTTATTAATACCCATCTCAAAAGGAGTTGTCAAATGTAGAAACCCCTATTTCGCGAGAGAAAGGGGGGCGCGACAGCATGGCGACTCTGCTGGGGATATTTCTAGGCTCTTACCATAACGAACATGCTTTTTGTGAATTATTCTTTAAACATGTCTTTATTATTCCGTTAATACTTGCATACCCCTTCCCCTTCCCACTTTATGTGTATTTATTTGCCTATCTTCAGTTCCGTACGATTTCTCTTTCTTGTTTTATTACTCTTTACTATGGAAAATGACTTGTCTCTTTGTTTTCTTTCTTAAACGCCTTTTCAATTATTAAATACTGCATTTATCATTTCTTTTAATATGCAAATATGTGACAACGTGCTATTTACTGTTCCATAAATCATGCTCAACATCGTATTCCACTCGTGCGTAATCAATACCTTAGCAATGTTTGATGAGTGTTTTCGCTCTTCCTATATATCACCCCTTTGAATTCGGAAAGGCTTATTTACGGTAAAACTAGTCGATCAGCGGTGCAGTCGATGGTTCCGTTCCTTTCCCCCTCGAGATGTCCACTTGAGGGTACTAGTCTAGACCTCTATAGAAACCTTACTCTGATTAATTGTACATGCATCATGGCCATACCTAGCCAGGGTTAATATGTTGTCCACATAATAACCCTTTAAGAAAAGGCTTGTCCAAAAGTCCGCTGGGGTTTCCATAATCCCAACGGACGCAACCACGATCTGTGCATTAATTTTGAGAAATAAGTGCCAGTATGCTAATCACTGATGTATAAATAGTGAATCTGGAGGGGGAATGGGTCTAACCTTATTTGTTTTGCATAAAATGAGGCACGAAGTCCCCAGGTTCAGCATGGTCCGTAACATACCACCATTGTTGCTGGATTGGTGGGAAGATCTTTCATCAAGTAAAAAAAAAGCATGTGAAAAAGGTCCTAGGAAATTTGCCTTCTTTATTGGACATCCAATCAAATAATGTGTTGATTGAAGCCGCCACAACATTCTGGGACAGTGAAAGATCCGTGTTTTACTTTGGAAATGTAGAAATGACCTCTCTCTTGGAAGAAATAAGGGGATTTGCTGGACTGTCTTGGGACAACCCCGATTATTGGTGCCAGAAAACCGTACCGCTAAGGGGTTTCTGAAAATGATGGGTCTGAAAGAGAACGACGATTTGGAGTGCATGAAGAAATCCTACATATCCTTTGACTATCTCTATGAACGATATGGTCATAGAAAATCCTATCGTATCTACCATGATGAATTCTCTATCACTTCCTTGGGTTGTATTCACCGCAGAGTTTTTGTGTTCATCGTTTGTTTCCTGGGTATCATAGTATTTCCAATGAAAGGGGACAAAATTCATACTAGACTGGCAATGGTAACAAAAACCCTAATGGAGGGGATCGAGGGGAAAACATATACCATTGTCCCTATGATCATGGCAAACATATATCGGGCCTTGGACCGCTGCCAGAAGGGATTCAAACACTTCGAGGGTTGTAATCTGCTGCTACAGGTTTGGTTGTTAGAGCATCTCTAGAGAGGTCAATATCGTCAAGAGTTTCCGCGAAGGACGTGGAATGATCGTATAGCTTTCCATCACCCTAAGAGAATGACCTATATCCCTGACAGGTTTTCTCAACCAGAGAGTGCTACAGAATAGGTGCAGTTTTTCGACAATTTGACTGAGGATCAGGTTCAATGGATGTTCGAATGGTCCCCTACCAGCGAGTTCTTCATGAGATCTAGGGACGCTCTGCACTTGGTGTTGATCGGGTTAAGGGTCATATACCCTTATGTTCCCATCATGGTTATGAAACAAGCAGGTAGGAAGCAAGTCATGCCGCATATCGTTAAAATGAGTCATTATAAGGCAGATTTTCAGGATGATGACCTCATACAAATGTGAAGCTCAGCATATGTGGAACCTAAAGAGTATTGTGGAAAGGGACACCATCGAGCCAGACCGATATCACGCAGGGCACGTATACTTTTACCCATCATGGTTAGAAGACTGCATAACATGAATAGTTGAGCTAGGGGTTGGTCGAGGAAACAGAGTCATAGATGAAGCTGCCGAAGCACATGTGAAGTATAACAGACTACACAAAAGGGTTCGCGAGTCCGAAACTGAGCATCTGGAACAACACAAGACTGATATGGAGTTAGTCAATGGATGGAAGGAAACAACTACTAGATCGAATGAAAGGTTAGAATATATGGAGCAGGGTCTGATGGAATTGGAAGGGAAGATGAGGAAAAGAGTCATAGACTGTCAGAATGTTGAAGGTATCGAGGGAGGACATCTAGCAAGGGCATACCTGCTACTGGACATGCCCGACCTGGGGAACCTGATCGATGGAGTCAAGGGAGCCAGGCCTGGAGAAGGTCCTTCTGGGACCAAGTAGATTAGGTTTATTCGATTTTTCTTTTTCAAATGTAATAAGGCTGAGTGTAATTAGTGATTTATCTTTTTTAGTGTTGTTTTAGATTCATATATTTTATATTAATGAAAAGAGGCAATTATTGGAACTGAAGTTCTCCAAATCAATTTGTCGCTAGTCCTACCTCGGGCACAATGAGGCTCCCCAAATTAGGACGCAAATTTACATTCCCGCATTATGTGTTTAAATATGGCAAATACTCCTTTTGGAACCCTTACCGACTTGGTTACCTTTTTCTTTTCTTTCCTTTTTGATTATTCCCATTCCCCAAGGTTGGTTCACACATATTGGCATCATGAGCATATCACACCAGATCCAGAGGCCCTCCACCTCCTCCTCCTCCAAGTGCATCCAAAGGCAAAGGGAAATCTAAGATGGATAATATAAGTGGCGACAACACCGCACATGCTGAGAATGTGGAAACTTCAGATGGTTGGAGTACTCTAGCACCAAATGACTTGGCTTTGCGGCTCGAAACGAAAATACTTGAACTACAAGGTGAGCTTGAGAAGGTCCGTAACTTGGAAAACCTCTCCCTCACACTAAACATCCCAGATATTAACCATCGAAATACCCAAATCCTGGTACCTCCTCAGAATACACCCAACGAATAGCCGCACAGTCTCCTCGCACCCCACTAATATACAACCCATCCTCAAAATCCTTTACCCATAACTACACCTCCTTAACATCAGCATCTCCCGACTCAATATCCGCAAACTGCTTACCACACTCCTCAGAATACCCCACAACCTATCCTCGATCCCCAAAATTCAACCAATGATCACTACTATACCCAAATTCCTGGCCTTTACCAAAACAACCCCATATACATGGAAACCTTACCCTAATCCACTCGACTAATCTCATATACACCAGAATCTGCCGAGAAGGACCTTCTCATTAAGAACATGGCAGAGGAGCTCAAAAAACTCATAAGCCGAGTTCAGGGTGTTGAAGGAGGCAAAGGAATCGAAGGTCTGAATTATGAGGATTTGTGCATTCAGCCAGATGTGGAATTGCCGGAGGGTTACAAACCTCCCAAGTTCGAAATGTTTGATGGAACGGGTGACCCAAGGGTTCACTTGAGAACTTACTGTGACAAGCTCGTAGGGGTTGGAAAGGACGAAAGGATTCGCATGAAGCTATTCATGAGAAGCCTCACTGGAGATGCTCTATCCTGCTACATAATCTAGAATCCCAAGAAAAGGGCTAATTGGGTGAGCATGGCGTCAGATTTCATGGACAGATTCAGATTCAACACGGAGAATGCACCTGATGTTTTCTATATCCAGAACCTCAAGAAGAAACCAACTGATACTTTTCGTAAGTATGTTATTTGGTGGAGGTCAGAAGCAGCAAAGGTCAGGCCGACATTAGATGAGGAACAAATTAACAAGTTCTTTGTCAGGGCTCAGGATCTGCAATATTACGAAAGGGCAATGGTAATAGAGAATCACAATTTCTCCGATATCATCAAGCTTGGAGAAAGGATCGAGGAAGGTATTAAAAGTGGAATGGTGACAAATTTTGAGGCACCGTAGGCCACGAATAAAGCACTACAATCAGGTGGCATATCGAGGAAGAAAGAAGTGGGAGCAGTAATAGTTGCCCAAGACCCGAAAACTCCATTTGTATACCAAACACCTCCACCCACATACCAAACATCACCTCCCAGATATTCCCAACATGTTACCGCCTACCATACCTATAATTCCCAACCATCCTATTATCAGTTGCCTCCAACTCGTTCAAACTACCAAAAACCCAGGCCTAATTTTGACCGCAAACCACCCAGACAGTACACCGCCATTGCTAAACCCATCAACTAGTTATATGAAAGGTTGAAAGCTGCTGGTTATGTCACCCCCATTCCCGCAGTGGCAATGGAGAATTCATCTCAATGGGTCAATCCAAACAAGACCTGTGCGTACCATTCCGGTATGAAAGGACACACTGATGACAAGTGCCGCACCTTGAAAGACAAGATCCAAAAACTGATTGATAATAAGGTCATACAGGCAAAGGAAACTGCACTTAATGTCCGCAACAATCCCCTCCCAGATCATAGAGGTGAGTGGGTCAATGTAATAGAAAGTGATGAAGAGTGGGATCCCGATGGGTCAATCGGTTTCGGGAAGGTGATGATCCTAAGAAGCCTGCAGTCATGCTCAATCCCATTGTGGTACAAGTACAACCGCCAGTTGAAGTTGAGGTAGCCGCATCAGCTCCCTTTGAGGTAGAAGTGACCCTACCTGCAGCAATACCCACTCCATTTAAGGTGGAGGTGGCCACACCTTTCACTTTGACGGTGGCAACCACACCGCCCTTCAGTTCCAATGTTTTACCTTGGGATCATGTGGCCGAGGCTAGAATAAAAGGAAGGTCGAAGATGGAAGAATCCAGTGCTGCACAAGGAATGACTAGAACAGGAAGAATTTATACACCTGAAAATTCTGGAGAAGCCAGTAAGCAAGCTTCCAGGAATGCTCTGATGAAGGTATTGAATGAAGCATATGTGCCCAACAACATCACTAGCGGAGAAATGGCCAATATGGTGGGGAAAGTTCTAGAAAGCCACAAGTCACTTTCCATGAGGACGAGCTTCCACTTGAAGGGTTAAGTCACAACAGGGCACTGCATATAACGGCGCAATGCGAAGATAAGCTTATCACCAGAGTTTTTATAGATGGAGGATCTAGCCTCAACATTTTCCCGTTGACAACTCTAAAGAGGTTGGGCAAGGGTTTACACGATATATGAGTAGGGACTATGAATGTGAAAGCATTCGACGGGTCTCAAAGGGCTACAATTGGAGAAACTAATCTATGTGTGCAGATGGGTCCCACCTTGTTTGATGTTGAGTTTCATGTGCTGGACATATCAACCTCCTATAATCTGCTGTTGGGATGAACGCGGATACATGCAGCTGGGGCTGTAACATCTACTTTGCACCAGACCGTGAAATTTTAGTGGAATCATCAAGAAGTAATCATCCATGGAGATGGGAGTAACCACATTTACACCAGTCAGACTGTCTCGCTGGTTGAAAACATAATGAGGTTATGTGGAGAAACTCACCACCACATCGAGCGTGTTAATGCAATCGAAAAAGATAAGTGTTGGAGTAGCAAGATAGAGAGAAAATTGGAATGACAAGGGTATGAACCTGGTAAGGGGCTTGGTATAAATCTTCAAGGTATCTCCAAACCAGTACAACTGAACCGCCATGATACCACTTTTGGGCTGGGGTATCAATACACCTGGCAGGAATACAATGATTGGTCACCACCATGGCGTGGTCCACACTACCCCCTTGAACAGCCCGTACTGCACTTAAGTAAGACTTTCCATCAGGTCGATGTTATATGGGGGTTAGAGGAAGAAGAAGCATTGGCAGCATTGAGGAATTTGTTCTTGGAAGATGATGATATGGACTGTTGTGTGATCGTCGAGGAGGAAAAAGAAAAAGGCCCTACAATCCAAGTTGTGGAGAGAGGAGCATTCCTCGAGAAATGGACTGTTAGACCATCAAGGGCCCGACGAGTCCCGGGGTAGCAACGCTGAATAACATTGTTTATTTTTTATGAAAATGATTTCCACTTTGCATTTTTGTTTTAAATAATATTTTCAATGATTCCAAAATGTTATTTGATCTATTGAAAATCATTTTTATTTAACGCTTTAAATAGCTCGATGTTTTATTATTACTTCTTTTCTCTCATGTTTTTATCCCTACAACATTACTATTTCCTATCTTGATGAACCGACAACTGTGACATGTAATGAGACAACGCAACAAAAGGAAACTGATTCAGAAGATGAAGATGTAACACCTGAAGAGATTGTCAGAGAGGTAGATGATTTTGAGAACAAGCCCAAGTCCAACCTAGACGAAACTGAGATAGTTAACTTGGGAGATTCTGAAACCGTCAAGGAAACCCGCATAAGCATCCATTTGTCACCGTCAGAGAAAGAAGGATACACTCGGTTACTGAAAGAATACGAGGACATCTTTGCTTGGTCATACAGCGATATGACCGGATTAAGCACATCCATAGTGGCCCACAAGTTTCCCGCAAACCCAATGTGTGCGCCAGTAAAGCAGAAACTCAGGAAATTCAAGCCAGATATGAGTCTGAAAATCAAAGAAGAGGTTACTAAACAGATCAAAGCCAAGTTCCTCAGGATAGTTGAATATCCAACCTGGTTAGCCAACATTGTGCATGTTCCGAAGAAGGATGGGATAGTCAGAGTTTGTGTTGATTATCGGGATTTCAATAGAGCCATCCCAAAGGATGATTTCCCGCTGCCGAATATACACATTCTGATCGATAATTGTGCCAAACATGAACTCCAGTCCTTTGTAGATTTCTTCGCAGGTTACCATCAGCTCTGGATGGGTGAACAAGACGCCGAGAAAACAACCTTTATTACACCATGGGGAGTGTACTGCTACAAAATGCTGCCTTTCGGTCTAAAGAATGCTGGGTCCACCTACATGAGGGCCATGACAACTATTTTTCATGACATGCTACATAAAGAGATAGAGGTATATGTGGACGATGTCATCATTAAATCCAATAAGGACATATATCACATAGCAGACTTGAGGAAATTCTTTGACAGATTGTGGAAATACAACCCGAAGCTAACCCCTGCAAAGTGTGCATTCGGGGTTCCTGCCGGAAAGTTATTGGGATTCATCGTCAGTCGCTGAGGAATAGAATTGGACCCATCAAAGGTCAAAGCCATCCAACAATTACCACCACCAAAAAGCAAGAAAGGTGTGATGAGTTTCCTAGGACGCCTCAACTACATCAGCCGCTTCATAGCACAGTCCATAGTAATATGTGAGTCAATTTTCAAAATGCTGAAGAAGGACACTGCAACTAGTTGGACCGAGGATTGTCAAAAGGATTTTGACAAAATCAAGGAATACTTGTCCACGCTGTTAGTTTTAGTCCCGCCGGAGCCGGGCAGACGACTGCTACTCTACCTTGCAGTGCTAGATGGAGCTTTCAGTTGCGTTTTGGGATAGCATGACGAGACAAGGAGAAAGGAACATTCCATATATTACCTGAGTAAGAAGTTCACTCCTTATGAAGCGCGGTACTCTTTGCTGGAACGCACTTGCTGCGCATTAACCTGGATAGCTCAGAAACTAAGACATTACTTCTGTGCTTATACAAGTACCTCATATCGGGGATGGATCCCATGAAATACAAATTTCAGAAGCTTATGTCCACCGGGAAGCTGGCCAAATGGAAAATCTTGCTGAGTGAGTTTGACATTATCTATGTAAACAGAAAGCAGTCAAGGGACAAGCATTGGCAGACCATCTTGCTGAAAATCCTGTGGGAGGAGAATATGAACCCCTGAAAATGTATTTTCCTGATGAAGAGGTATCATTCATAGGAGAAGACATTGTCTGAGGCCTACGATGGTTGGAGAATGTTCTTCGACGGGGCGGCAAACTTCAAAAGAGTTGGCATTAGAGCCGTTTTGGTATCAGAAACTGGTCAACTTTATCCGGTGTCTGCAAAACTTAGATTCCCCTGCACTAACAACATGGTGGAATATTAAGCTTGCATATTAGGGCTCAACATGGTTGTTGATATGAACATTCAGGAACTGCTAGTGATCGGCAATTCAGATCTGCTGGTGCACCAAGTGCAAGGAGAATGGGCTACCAAGAATTCCAAGATATTGCCATACCTGCATCATGTGAAAGAAATGAAGAAGAGGTTCAAAAAATAGAGTTTCGGCATGTCCCCTGGATTCAGAACGAGTTCGCTGACGCATTGGCTACTTTGTCATCAATGATACAACATCCAGACAAGAACATCATTGATCCCATTCCAGTAAGGATCCGTAATTAGCCGGCATATTGTGCTCATGTTGAAGAAGAAACAGATGAAAATACCTGGTTCCACGACATCAAAGAATATTTGACAAAAGGAGAATACCTAGAGCATGCCAACCATAGTCAGAAACGCACCCTTCGGAGATTGTCCAATCACTTCTTCCAAAGAGGAGGAACCCTATACAGGAGAACTCCCGATATGGGATTGTTAAGGTGTGTTGACGCAAAAGAGGCTTCTAAATTACTCAAGGAGATACATGCCGGAACCTGCGATTCCCACATGAACGGCTTTGTCTTGGCCAAGAAGATACTCAGGGCCGGTTACTTTTGGATGACCATGGAGACAGATTTCATCTGGTATGTTCAGAAAGGCTACCAATGTCAGATACATGCAGACATGACAAAAGTGCCGCCAAATGAGCTTAATGCAACGAGCTCACCTTGGCCCTTTGCTGCTTGGAGAATGGATGCTATTGGTCCGATCGAGCCCACCACCTCCAACGGCCACCGTTCATTCTGGTGGCCATCGACTACTTCACTAAATGGGTTGAAGCTGCATCTTACAAAGCTGTGACCAAGAAGTTCATTGCGGATTTTGTCCGCGACCAAATCGTTTGTCAATTTGGAGTTCCAGAGTCCATCATCACCGACAATGCTGCCAATCTCAACAGTGACCTAATGAAGGCCATGTGGTGAAACTTTCAAAATCAAACACAAGAATTCTACAGCATGCAGGCCTCAAATGAATGGAGCCATAGAAGGTGCCAACAAAAACATCAAGAAAATACTAAGGAAAATGGTAGAGAATCACAAACAATGGCACGAGAAGCTACCATTCGCCTTACTGGGATACCGTACCACAGTCCGCACATCAACCGGGGCAACTCCCTATCTGCTAGTTTATGTTAGTGAAGCTGTCATTCCCACCGAAGTGGAAATTCCTTCTTTGAGGATCATACAAGAAGCCGAACTCAGCGATACAGAATGGATAAGGAGCCTCTAGGAGAAACTAGCCCTCATAGACGGAAAGAGGATGAATGGAGTGTGTCACGGACAACTCTATCAGAATGGAATGTCCAGGCCTTTCAATAAAAAGGTTAGACCAAGACAGTTCACACCAGGAAAACTGGTACTGAAACGGATCTTTCCACATCAAGATGAGGCCAAAGGGAAATTCTCTCCCAACTGGCAAGGTCCTTACATGGTTCACAGAGTACTGACAGGAGGAGCACTCATATTCGCAGAGATGGACGAAGAAATCTGGCCAAAGCCTATCAATTCAGATGCAGCCAAAAGAAACTATGTGTAAACCATTTTGTATACAGTTAAAATCGGAGAACCCGATTTTACGATCATTACGACACTTAAAAGTCTCAAAGGTTCGAGTTCTGGCATCGAGGGGCATATCAAGGGCTCTCGACCCCAAGGCAGTGCAAATCGAAGACCACCATGGAAAGGCGGGAAAACCCCAAAAGGCACGTGGTTAAAGTAGACTAAGTACGCAAAATAGTACAGGCATGTACCGTGGCATTAAATGGATGTACCAGCCATCTCTCTTTTGTAATAATTACACATGTACTATGTTGGTATTCCCCCTCATATATAAAGGGAACCCTTTTCACTTTGAAGAAGGAGGATATTCAATACAAGAACAAGAAAGTTCTCTGCTCTCAACAAGAAAATTCTCTGCTCTCTAACTCAAACATTCTATATCATTGTTTCATTGATTTATTGCCCTTCATTTATCGTGTTCATTAGTTGTTCTTCATTTATTTCTCATTATTAATCACAAAGAGGCCATCGTCGAGGCTTTCAATACTGCTATATCACTCTCGACAGCCCCTTGTCAAGCTCTTGAGCTTGACCTCGAGGTCCATTCTGACCAAGCTCGAAACCGCGCCTCTCCACTGCTCAATTTGCTTAATCTCATTGGCCTTCGCTCTTATTTTGCCTTCTCACCTAACATAAGCTACCTAAAAAACTGGTATTAAAATATAAAACATATTTTTTATAACCGTATAATCAAATATAATTGTAATTACCATTTTCAAAGGTAAACAGTTTGGTGCCCACCGCGGGGCTAAAAATAATAGTGATTGTTTTAGTGCTGGTTTTCCAAAAACACAAGTTATTCTTTACACTTTTTATTGTCCAAAAATCTTTAATTTCAGGTCAGGAAATGTCTAACTCAGTAAACGCACATGAAAACAACGGTCCTGAGGATCACGGAGAGAATGGCGCACCTACTTCAGGTGCCGGTGTACCACCGCAGAACCCTGAAGGGGCATCAGTGCAAATCCCCGTCGATGAAAGCCCAGGAAACGCTCAACATGTCGATGTGAGCTCTTATACAGACGAAAGTGTGCATGAAGAAGACAAGCATGAAGCACAGGGAGCCCTTGCTCAAAAGGAAAGGGAAATTAGCCTTCATGTCATTTTTGAGATGTTTCAAGCACAACAAGTGGCTATTGTTCAGCTACAAAGCCATCAAAGAACCCCAAGCACATCACTACTATAAACGGCTCCTCGAGTCGAACAGGCACCAGAAAGGTCTAGCAATAATGGGTCAGCAACCGACCCGCGCTCAAAGACCTCGCAAAGAGGACTGAATCGTGTGAAAATAAGATAGAAGATAATGACAAGAAAGTGGAAACCTATAACTCGAGGGTCGAACAGATCTCGGGCGCATCCCCGATTCTGAAGGGTGTAGATTGAAAAAAGTTCGTGCAAAAGACATTCCCATCAAGTGCGGTCCCGAAGCATATCCCAAAGAAATTCAGAATGCCCGATCTCCCGAAGTACAACGAGGCCTCGGACCCCAATGAGCACATTACTGCCTACAGTTGTGACGGGAAAGGGAACGACCTAAGAGATGACGAGATTGAATCCGTCCTGTTGAAAAAACTTGGAGAAACACTATCCAAAGAGGCCATGATGTGGTATCATAACCTGCCCCCGAACTCGATAGATTCATTTGCCATGATGGCGGACTCCTTTGTGAAGGCACATGCCGGTGCCATCAAGGTCGCTACAAGGAAATCTGATGTCTTCAAAATCAAACAAAGAGAGAACGAGATGTTGAGGGAGTTCTTATCCCGCTTCCAACTGGAACGAATGGAATTACCATCGGTCTCCGATGATTGGACAGTACAAGCTTTCGATCAGGCTTGAATGAACGAAGCTCGATAGCTTCAAAGCAGTTGAAGCAAATCTTAATTGAGTATCCCGCCGTAGTTTGGGCGGATGTCCACAACATGTATCAGTCAAAGATTAGAGTCGAGGATGACCAATTGGAGGCCCCCTCGGGCTCAGTTTATCCCAGCAGGCTCTTAGCAAGGGAATCGAGGTTCCCAGAAAGAGATCTGAGGCCAAGCAAAGAAAGATATCAACCGTATATAGAAAATTGGAGAAATATCTCGAGGCATAAAATACGTCGAAGTTATCAAAGGATGGATCGGGGACAGAATCCTCGGGGACTCATAAACAAAGCAGGTTTCGACAGGCACACAGAGCCGGTAGAGGCACCCCGGCTACCTGAGTACAACTTCAACGTTAATATTTTAGACCTCGTATTGACCATAGGTAAAATCAAGGATACCAGGTGGCCAAGGCCCATAGTATTAGATCCTTCGCAAAGGAACCCTAACCTAATATGTGAATATCACGGTACCCACGGTCATAGGACCGAGGATTGCAGACAACTTCGAGAAGAGGTAGCCCGACTATTTGGCAAAGGTCACCTTCGAGAGTTCCTCAGCGACCGAGCTAAAAACCAATTTCGGGAAAGAGAATCGATTATGAAGAATGAAACAGAAGAACCACAACACGTCGTCCACATGATTATTGGAGGAGTCTACGTCCCTCAGGGACCCGTTTTCAAGCAAAGAAAAGTATCCATCACCAGGGAAAAGCTAACTCGGAGCTACATACCTGAAGATGCTCTTTCATTCACCGAAGAGGACATTGAGAACTTGTCTCAACCTCATAATGACGCTCTAGTAATTTCTTTTCTTTTGAATAAATTTCAAGTTAAACGTGTGCTCGTGGATCCAGGTAGATCGACCAATATAATTAGGTTGAGAGTGGTAGAGCAACTTGGGTTGCTCGACCAGGTCGAGCCCGCCTCCCGTGTCCTCAAGGGATTCAACATGGTGAGCGAAACAATGAAAGGGGAAATCATCCTCCCCGTCAGCGTGGCCGGTACAATTAAAAACACCAAGTTTCATGTCATCGAAGGTGACATGAGATACAACACATTGCTCAGAAGGCCATGTATTCACAGTATGAGGGCGGTGTCGTCAACCCTTCATCAAATGATGAAGTTCCCTACGAAGGATGGAATAAAAATAGTATACTGGGGACAACATGCAACAAAAGAAATGTTCGCAGTACACAATGTTGCACCGAAGCCGGCACCTTCCACATCGCAGGAGCCAAAAAACAAGCAAGTAGCCAAGCAACAATCACAAACTGCATCCTCGATGAACGATTAAAGGACCGTGCCGCGTCCTCGGAACGAGTAACTGAAGTATATCGAGGCTTGAATGCTACCACAGTTAAGGTAAAATCCTCTCTCTCTTTCCTTCACGTTTTACACTAACCTATGTGCAGGTGTTCGATTGAAAGGAACCGGAGCACCCTCCAGCTCGAAGGCCCTAGGTTTTAAAGCATGCGTTGCGCTCTTTTTCCCTCACGTCGGATTTTATCCCAAATGGGTTTTACCGACGAGGTTTTTAAAGAGGCAACACCCATATGCTACCTAAGAAAAATGTGTACTTTTACCAAGTAATCGGAGAAGAATCTTTTATCAAAAAAACACTTCGCGCGTCAAAGAAGTTTGCTATTTTCACAAGAAATGGCCCCAGGGCCAAAAATTTTCCAAACGCTCACCCCATCAAGTCGCCAAAAACTCGAAGCCATAAGACCTCAGGGCCGGCAACTTCAAGTTCGTAAGCCCTCCATGAGGAAATGTCAACAACGTAAGCCCTCCATGAGGCAATGTGAACAATCGAATCCCTCAACGAGGCGACATTAAAATTGTAAGACCTTAAAAAAGGCATATCCCTGACTCGAGAACTGTCCTCGATATTCACCCCATCGAGTTACCAAAAACTTGAAGCCATAAGAACTAAGAGCCGGCAACTTCGAGCTCATAAGGCACCAATATAAGACCTCCACGAGGCAACATCAAAGCTGTAAGACCTGAAGCAACGCATGTAAAAATTTGTAAGACCTTAAAAAGGCATAATCCCGATATCAAAGTCAAGTCTATATATTCGAACTTATAAGACCCCTAAAAAGGCATACCCTCAATATAGACGCCGAGGCTATCTCACTCGGGGACTAAAAGGCTACAGCCAAATACAATGACTACCGTCATAAGGCTTTGGCCAAACTAATGCAACTCGGAGACGTCCGAGTGTTGCCATAAAATCACAGGCCTCTAATTACTTTGAAATAAATGTAAAAAAGAACGGGTTAAAGGTCGTACCGACCCAATGCGTAAGAGCCCAAGTCGCTAACCTAAAAAGCCTCAGGGCCGATTCAGAAAACCTGAGGGTCGATGAGCTCGAGTCGAAACCCGACTCGGAGACTGAGCCTGAAACGATTAACTAAAGAGCCTAAGGTAAAAATGCGTAAGAGCCCGAGTCGCCAGCCACTTTAAAGGGCGTACCGACCCAACGCGAAGAGCCCACGGGCCAGCCTAAAAAGCCTCAGGGCCGATTCAAAAAACCTGAGGGTCGATGAGCTCGAGTCCAAACCCGACTCGGAGACTGAGCCCAAAGCGGTTAACTAAAGCGCCTAAGTGCCAAAGGCGTAAGAGCCCGAGTACCGAACCAATACGTAAGAGCTAGCGGGCCAGCTTAAAAATCCTCAGGGACAATTTATAACCCCAAGGGTTTCATCTCGAAGTCCAATATATCGGGCTAATTATCGACAAGCAAATCAGAAAAAATAAAGAATCTTTCATAAATATATATATATATATATATATATATATATATATATATATATATATATATATGTGTGTGTGTGTGTGTGTGTGTGTGTGTGTGTTACATATATGCTTTTACGATGCTCCACATGAGTCTTTAAAAAGAACAAGGAAGGAAAACCTAGTCTACCCTAGGGACTAGCTCCATCAGAAGCCTTCAAATATCAGCATCGGAATCGGAAGAAAGGAAGAACTTGGCGTCGATCTCATCCGCCTTGGCCTACTTTAAATCTTTCGAGAGATCAAAGCCCCTAGCATGAATCTCTTCGAGAGCCTCCCTCCGAGACCTACATCGCGCATACTCATTTCCCTCCTCTCTCTGTCAAAATATCCCCTCAACTCAGCTCGAGCATCACCAACATCTTTCAAATAAATGGCCACTTTCTTATCGGCCTTTGCTCGAACTTCTTCAGCTTCAGCGCGGGCGTCCACGACCTCGGCCTTCATATTTAAAAGATCAGTCTCGAGCTTGGCAATCCTGCTCGTCTGAATTGAGCTATCTTCTCGGGCATTGCGAAGTTGTATCTCGAGGGCAGCATCCTTCGCCAAAGCACTCCTTTGGGCCGCTGCGTGAACGCCTATCTACGCCTTCAATGCATTGCATTCAGAATTAACCGGCCCGATTTCGCCCCAAAGGCGTTCCAACGCTTCTATCTTTCTCTACAACTAAAACACCGAAACATTAATTCTCGAAGGCAAGAAAGGAAGCACATACTTCCTCAAAATGAGGATTACCTGTTGCTCGAGATCGCCTTCCTAATATCGGCTTCGATTCACCTTTAATCGAAGGCACATCAATTCTTTTGTCTTCTCATTATAAATAAGCCTGAGAGATTTTTCCTTGCCCAAGGTTTCCCGCAACTTGGCCTCGCAACGGAGCAGCTCGGACTTGAGCTTGTCAAAAGCCTATGAAAAAGAAGTGTCAATTCAAAAAATAAAAATACAAAACTAAAAAACCAACAAAGCCAACCAAAACTCACCTCAGAAATGAGTCGCTGAGCCTCCTCAAAAGCTGAGGGTGCGTCTAGTGGCCTTGCCCCATCGGCCCCAGTTGAACCACTCTCGGCAGGGGCTTGATCATTTGAGACCCCACTTGGTTCGAGCGGCCCCCGGCCTCGAATGTCCCTTGAAGGACTTCGAGGGCGGAAGCAGACAATGGTGGAGGACACTTGCTCTTTCCCTCTTGAGGAACCTCTCCCTCGAAACTGGAGGTCTCAGGCCTAACAGAACCGGCAACCTCGGGAGGGCCCCTGGCTCGGGCCGTAGACAAAGAATCATCCTCCCGAGGAGAGCTGATTTCCACAGAATGATAGACGTATATAAAGTCCTCCTCAGCGACGGCATCTCCTTTGTGTATCTGGGAAGGCCCCGACTCATTGATAATGTCCTCATCCGTAGAGGATCTTTTTCGCTTATTATCCTCCCTCGGTTCCGAAGTTGACGGGCCTTCCCTCTCCTCGAAAGGAAATGGTCTCACCTCGGAGAATCCACCAACACCCGCGATGGTAGAGTTATTACGCATAAAAGAAAGCATTAATCAAAAAGGCAACCACATGGCCCATACCGTGATGCTTTGCTTCCCATCTTCCCTTCGACAGATCTCGCCACTTGAGTTCAACATATGTTGAGGAATCTGACAGCCTCCGATTCTAGTCTGCAAGATCAGGGACCTCCTCTGGCATCCACGGGACCACTGAGAAAGAGAAAGACAAACACTTTTATAACTCAATAAGAATAAAGGACACTAAGGTACAACATGGGACTTACGTTTGAAGTTCCATTTTTTAGGAAATGGCAGGAACTCCGCAAGAATGATGTCGACGGTCCTCACTCAGACAAATCGACTCATCCATCCTCCGTTCCGGTCATCGTCATCGTTGGCGATGAAAGGCTTGGTGCACCGGTGTCGTAATGCAATCAGTCCTCGACAACGCTGAGGCCGATACAATCTAATAAGGTGGCTGAGGGTAAACTCGAGCTCAGCCTTTTCGGTAAAGTACCTCATCATCAACACTATCCACCAAAAGGACAGATGAATCTGAGCCAGCGTGACTTGGTACCTTTTGCAGAATTCGAGCACCAGGTGGTCGAGGGGGCCCAATGTGAAGGGGTACATATACATGCTCAAGAATCCTTCCACATAGGTCATAATGTTCTCTTCTCGAGAAGGTATCTACAGCATCACAGTTTCTCCCCATCCGCAATCTCTCCTCACGTCCTCGAGGTGATTGTCTTCTATTGATCGAATAAACCTTGACGAATGCTCTTGATGGCCCGGGAATCGAAGGGTTTCTCTAGTGCAAAGTCTTTTATCAAAGCAAAATAGCTCGAGGTTGACTCGCCATACGCCGGCGGTGTATCATCGGTCGGGCCAGAAGCAGGGGTAAGGTTTCCCTCTTCTTCGTGAACGGATTCGAGCACGACAGCCATAACTACTCTAGCAGAGGTAAAGAGGAAGAAATGAAAACAGTTTCGAGATATGAGAAAGGAAGAGAACGTTGAAAAGAAATCTACGTTTTCAAAGTTGGAATACTTAAAATGAAGAGGAAGAAAGTATATATATAGAACAAGCGGCGACTATTCAACTACTTTAAAAGCCAATTAGTTCTGACAAAGTGTTAGTGCTTTTGGGGAAATGTACTGGGGGGCCACCTCGGTCACTTCACGGTCATGTCACATAAATGACGCTATCACACAATGTTCGAGGAATTCAAACTCCCATGCCGACCTAGCCTCGAGAAGGTGTCTGAACTCGAGGGGATCTAATATTACAAGTACGGGTTCCGAAGGGCTAAAATCGAAGCTTGAAAGACGACTTTTGTGTAAGCATTGCAGGGCAAAGTTTTGGAGATATGTAACAAAGAGATATTTTATTTCAAAAATACATTTACAAGGGTATTTCTACAAAAATTCCCCCCGAGGGTCCCATATACAAAAAAGGAAAAAAGCAAAGCAGTAGGTGAATCTAATCTTCGCCTTCGCTACTATCCGAGCCGCTTTCAGAGCCTTCATCTGACGTAGGCATTGCCGATTCTTCCTCTAGGGCCCTGGCTTCTTCAATCTCAGCAAAGAGATCGACACCCTTAGTGGTCACTTCCTCGAAGGCTTGCCTCCTAGCTTGTATGCGAGCATGAGCAACCGCCCGAGCCAGTTTTACCTCAGCCTTCTCGGATATCTCCCTAGCCCGGTCATTCGCAGAAGCAACATACCTTTTGTATGAAGAGACGAACTCGTCAGCCTCAGACTTGGCAGCGGATAGTGCAGAAGCCTCCTCTTGAGCACCTCAAAGAAGTTATTGAATCGAGGATAATTTCCCCCGAAGAACGTCCCTCTCCGAAGCCACGACATTATTCAACCGAGCTAGCTCAAGGATTTCGACGTCTTTGGCCGCAACATCCTCTCGGAGCCACTCCACCAGGGCATCCTTCTGCCTAATCTGAAAGGCACGGAAAATAAGCCGATTAGCACCAAGTATGGCGATGAAAGATAAAATTATGGGTAACAGAATACCTTCTCGGTGAAGTCGGCCCTCTCTTGGAGCGCTCTCTCCGAGACCGCCCGGAGGTTGATCAATTCCTCCTCTTTTCGGGCACATAAGGCCTCCAGCTCAAACGACTCCGTCATAAGATTCTCAAGCTCCTCTCCACGATGAGTCAACTCATCATATTGGAGAAGGCTTGGTCATACATCTTCTTGACCTGCAGCACAGAGGAAGAAAGATAGAAAAAATGGGTAGAAAGTTGAAGAATAGCATAATATTTCAAGAAATTCACCTGCTTTTGGAGCCTCTCGGTCTTCTCGAGGGCAACGGGGGCGTCGATATCGGTCTCCTCCTCTACACCTTCAAAATAATCTCTGAATGTGTCATCCTCTCCGTGAGAGGCCCCCAGATCGGGAGCATTCCTCTCTTGGGCGTCTCGCATCTCCCTTGGAGAGAATGACGGGCCCAATTGAAATACATCGGTAACATCAGCCTCCATCGAGGCTTCCTCTCGCCCCTGAAAAATTTCGGAAGCAGATCCTTCGAACTCACAAACCCGAACTGTTCCATGTCTGGCGGGCGGCTCAGGGACGTCACCCGAACCCTCCTCGAGGGTCTCCTCTGCACAAAGTGGGTACGCATCGGCCGCCTCCAACTCAGCAGACGACCGCCCGACAACTCTCGAAGCATCAGTGCTTCATTTTGCCCTTTGTACCAAAGGGCAGGTATCATCACTGTCTTCCTCGGATCGCAGACTCTCAACGGCCATTGAGGATAGGACCGTGGCATCGGTCTTGGGCTTCCGAGCCCTTGCCTTTTTGGATTTTGGAGACTCCAACGAGGCCTGCTTCTTCCTTTTCTTGTCCTTGGCAGTCTTCGGCGCCTCTTCCTCACCAGGAGGGGGCGGTCTCATCAACACGCCTTCCCCAAGGTCTGCACAATCGTGTCATGTCAAAAAACACCACCATCAAAAATTCTTACAAAGAATGAGAAAACAACAACAACGAGAGCATACCGTGGTTCTTAGCCTGCCACTGTGTTTTATCCAGATCGCACCAGACACGTTCGTTGTATGGAAAGACAAAGTCCAAAAGTTTGACCCACCCCGAAATGTCCTGGAGCACCGGGGAACCAAACGGTGGCTGCACAGTTAGAAGAAAATCAGTCGAGGGAAAAAGAGATAGCAAAACGTACTCAATTTAGGGATACTTACGTTTCATATTTCATTCCTCCGGGAACGACATTCTATCAACAAAGATGAAGTTCGAAGTTTTGATTCTAATAAATCGGCTCATCCCTCCCCGATCCTTATCATCGTCGATGCAGGCAAAGAACGCCTTGGCAGATCGACGATGCAGCTTAATTAGGCCCCTTCATAAGAGACGAGGGCTGTATAATCTGATCAAATGGTCGAGGGTGAAAGTCATTCCCTCGACCATGTTGGTAATATGTTCAATCATATATACAATCCGGCAAAAAGAAGGATAAATCTGACTGAGTGTCACTCGGTATTGACGATAAAAGTCGAGAATCACCGGGTCAACCGGTGGAGAGGAAGAATATACGAGGCCAAAGGTAAAAGGGTATGTGTATACGCTAAGAAAGCCAACCTTATGCGTGAGTATGCTTTCGTCAATTGTAGGTATTTCCACTCGGTCCGCCTCCCCCCAACGACAATCAAGTCTTACCCTCTCTATATCCGATACTACACTTATGTATTGGGACATGGGCTCGCATCGGCCCGGTTTAGAAGGGGGTTTTTCAATTGTGAAATCAGAGACGGTGTCGAAAGGGCCAGGGATGCACTGCTCGATGGTAGGAGGAGTTTTTGACTTTCTCTTAGACGGGCGTGATGAAGAAGCGACTCCCTCCTTTTGTGGTACCATTTTGGAAGTTTTTGCCATGGTTGTAATTGAGTTTTGAAGAGAAAAGATGAAGAAGCAAACGCAAATAGAATGTAAGAGTGGAAAACACTTAGTAAAAGTTGAAGAGTTGAAGATGTTGTAAAATTGTGAAAGGGCAAGTAATTGAAGTATTTATGGAAGCCCTATAGGCATGTCTGGAGCGGAAAAGTCGAACCAATAACGGTTCGTGGGCTTCTTAAGAATTGTGCTGACGGCGACCTCTACGCAATTTTTATGTCATTTAATGCTCTGATGAGAATGATGTCATAATGGAGATATGGAAGAGGCAAGCAGTCAAGACCGTTTCTTATCACTTCATTCTAATAAACGCGGGGACTATCTGTATACAGCTAAAATCGGAGAACCCAATTTTACGATCATTATGGCACTCAGAAGGATCGAAGGTTCGAGTTTTGGCATCGAGGGGAATATCGAGGGTTCTCGACGCCGAGGCAGTATAGATCGAAGACCACTATGGAAAGGCGGAAAAACCCCAAAAGGCACGTGGTTAAAGCTGACCAATTACACAAAATAGTACAGGCCCGTACCGTGGTATTAAATGGTTGTACCAACTGTCACACCTCCTTTTTTCACCCGATAGGGGTGATAGGGTAGTTTTTCCGCATTAAGTGACATGAATCGAATTGGGATTTATTTATTTAAATTCAAAGTCGCCACCCGGATTTTTACGGTTTTCTGGGACACCATTTGTTTAGAAATCCCAAACCGAGGAAATTTTGACTCTGTTTAAAATGTCTGCGATCCAGAAATTCGGGTAAGGAATTCTGTTAACCCGGGAGAAGGTGTTAGGCATTCCCGAATTCCGTGGTTATAGCACGGTCGCTTAACTATTAATATTTGGCCTAATTATCTAATTATGCATATTTTTAAACCTATTGTGTTTTTTAGCCTTTTTCAATTTTTAAACGCTTTTAATATTTATGGATTTATCTTGAAACAAGTCACGATGGCGTGCACTTGTCGTTTTTGGATACATTCTAAACGCGCCACTTGAAATGCACCCGCAATTTAAAACGTGTAATTTTTATTATTGTTTGGAGTTGTGGTTGGGGGCATGAGTTGCCACACCCGAGTGTGGGTTACGTAATCATGACTATGGTCATGATGGTTAAAATGCTTATTTGAAGCAATTGTCGATTATTCTCTAAGTTTTGTAATTTTAGTCTAAAAGAGGTACTTTTGGACTAAAGGGTGTGTATGTATTCAAAATTGTCTAAGACTAAGTTAGCTAGTCTAAGGATGAGTATTTGGGCCATGGCCAAATCTTGCCCAATTTTAGCAACTAACACTTTAGGCTAACCTATTATTATTCAATCTCTAAATATAATCATAAATGGGTTGCTGCACATGTGATATTTTATCAAATGACATTAGAAACCTCAAGAGTAAGAAAACAAGGAACTGGAACAATACTAGTTAAGACATTCAAAATGGTATAATATTATTTTTTCAAGGCTATTTATTATCATTTCATGCTTCTTAGTAAGAGATAAATGCGCTAAAATAAAAAAAAAACAATTTCATGTCCTGTTTTTTCATTTTTAAATGTCATTGGTATGAGCAAAATATGTTAGTGAATAGCACGTTGAGCAATTTCTAAGGACTGACTGTTGACTTTATTAAATCACATTTCTATAAAGACATTCAAGTTTGCTTCGATAATTAATCTCAAGATCTGGCCGTTCTAATTAACCAGCCTTTAACAGGTTTCAATGACCTTTAAACAAAAACAGTCTGAACGGAAAATTATATATATACACAAAACAGTACCCAGAACAAACATGAATCCGATAACTTAAGAAAAAGGCCTTAATTTAGTTCCGAATGTATGACCTTGTTAGGCCAAATAACTGCGGAGTCCAGTGGACCCTCATAGGTACATGGTTTAAATAAGAGTTTAGGGGTTGAAACAAATCTGGATGATTTCAATTTAAAAAATAGCCGAGGTCTTTATAGCCTCGGCCCAATAGCCTTGGGTTTAAACTTTCCAAGCCTATTAGGCCATTTTATAGATCTGGACTGGGTTCTAGTCGAGAGGCAAAAAAATTAAAACTGCTGAACTTAACATAATAGTCCCTTCTTACAGTCCATAACAAAAGAAAGGGAAGAAATATAGTCTGTTTTGCATAAATAAATTTATACATGTCCATGGAATACAAAAATACAAATTTATACGTGAATTTCACCCTAAATGGTTGTTCTAACTACTGTTGCTTTAATTTCGAACATGCTGAATCTGCTTATGCCTCTAGTTCACATAATCGAACACCTGCATTTTTACCACTTGTTTTCGAACAAGCGAAGTAAGTTTTGTGCATCATTAAGGAGTGAATCTGACTATTGGGGTCAGATTCATTTCCTTTAGTGCTATTTTTAACAGTAGAAGTTTTTGATTTAAGTATACGGTTTTAGCAATCAAAGTAAACATTTATGCACTTTTATGGAGTAAATCTAACCATTGGGGGTTAGAATCATTTCCTTTAGTGCTATTTTTTAAAAGTGAAGTTCCTATAACCTCGAGCATCGTTTATAAGTATGTGGACATACTGACTTAACAAACAAGCATTGTCATAATGACAAATTGAGCACATGTACAACAAAAGTTTCAGATTTCATGACCAATTTTAAACAGAAATTTAAGATAATGCTAACACATAGTTTATTGATACTAACTAGCACAAGGTTTACATGTTTGTAAAAAAAAGAGAATCAGACAATACCAAGAAGATTTCAGTACCAAAACAAACACATATTTTTGAATCCAAGAACTTCATTTAAAGCAAAAGTTGTTACATACCTTTTACAGAGAAAATCAACAAGAAAATCTTACCAAATAAAGGTCAGAGAAAATCCAGAAATTGAAACTTTATAGAGCAACAAAAGACCAGCAGCAAACCAACAAGATACCCAAAGAATAATATCTTGAATAGACCCAAATTTTGAATAGAAAACCAACAAAGAAGACCAGTTTTTTCCCAGGAAAATCAGCAGCAAAATACCAGTTTTTCCAGAAACTATAGCAAAAAAAGAACACCAGTTTTTAGCAGGTTCTTGCATCCGTCTTGGTATATTTTTTAGTATATTTTTTTTTTGATTTTTCAGAGTAGTGGTAGAGTTGCAGAACAGTATTCTAGTGTGTGTGTGTGTGTGTAAATTCTGTGAAAAATCTCTCTTAAAATCTGTGGTAATGAAGTGCTAAAATCTGTGGTAAGGTCTGTCTTTTTCAGAGAATAGGGTAGGGTATTTATAGGGATTTTTAGGGTAGCATCTTATTAGCATATTCCTTGTCTAATTAGGCTGAAATAGTACAGGTACAACTGTCTAACCTTATCCTATTGGACAGTTGTACCTCCTTCTAGAATATTCCTATTAATTTCAGCCCTTATCCCCTTTTAGAATTACTTCTTTACCCATAAAAAATCTGATTTTCTGATTTTCCTAATTCTAGAAGGTTCTTGGGTTGTTACACCTAAGATTCTTCAATTAAAAGTCCTATATTACCCCTTAATGTCCTTAAAATCACTCTTTTAGTAATTAAGGATTAGGTTATTAGCTTATTAAATGTTGACTGATTTTTATCCTAATTGAGTGATTAACTCCATAATTAACCTTAATAAAGCTGGTTAAGTTGATTATGAGGTGAATAGTTTTAGATCAGTTATTAGAAAATTAGAGAGTTAGGTTACTACTTCCTGTAACTCTGAATATATATGTTAGGACTAGGGTGAGACTTACTGGGTTAGTAAGTGATTAGTAACAATTTTATAGGAAACTGAGAAAACCTAAGACTAAATCATTTTGAGTTATTCAACAACCAACACATGAATCCAAGTCTCAAAAATACACAGAGACTAAAAACAAACTATGGAACCTATTTTCCAATTAGTATAGGAATCGACAACTATGCAAATCATAATTCATGATTTTTAAGAGGCAAAGATACAAAAGCAGCAAGAACAGGGACTAAAACAAATTATTAATCAGTATTCATAACATGAACTTATGCCTAAGACGCCAAGTAAACAAAACGTGCTAAGCTCAAAGATTCAATAAGCCTAGCAAGTAAGACAATCCTAAGTTCAAATTTGTGATTATGACGTCCTAGGACAGAATTTAATCTAGGGGAAAACTGTCGAACAAGATGAGCCGGAAAAGGAGAGGAAATCTAAGATTATATACTAACATTATCACATGGGTTTCAAAATAGTGTTCAACATATCTATTCACATGAAACAAAAAACCATAAACTAGAAAACCTATTTTCAAGAAACTAAAGCAGCGAATCCTTAACAACGTTCAAATGAGTAAAAAAAAAAAGAAGAAAGAGGTAAAAGGGGTACCAGTAGGCTAACATAGGTTTTTGGTCGGACTCCGGTGAATTCATAAGTGACTTCAACTTGCATGAATCGACAGCTCTTGTCAAGAGCCATCGATTCATGTGAGTCTGAATCACAGAGTCGTGGGAAATCGTTCGCTACACATATTAGGGTTTTGAGATTTTTCTGAAAATTTTCAATATTGGGTGATATTTTGGGGAAATCAATGCTAGGACGGGGTTGGGGAGAGGAAGGAGGTCAACTGGTGAAAATTTGGGGCCATTTGGTTTAGCTCCGCCGCCGGTAGGCGATTTACAGTCGGCGGAGGCGGTGAGTATTTGAGGGCGGCTAGGGTTTGGTCTAGGGAGAGAGAGGAGAGAGAGGGGGGTGTTTTGGGGGGTAGGGGTCCGTTCGGACACTTATATAGTTATAGGAGGGTAGTTCCGGAGCTGTTGGATCAAGGGGTCGTTTGGGTAATATATGGGGCTGGCCGGGTAATGGGGTTTTGGTTGGAGTGTATTGGGTAGTGAGAAAGGAGTTTTGGGCCTGGGTGCATTGGCCCAGGTCCCATTTTTGGTCTTTGGAACACTTATGTTAAGTAATCAACCTAATTAAATCTTCTAATTATTAAAAATTAATTTTGACCCAATTTCATCTAATTATAGTTTAATTAATGAGTAAATTAAAGTGAAACTATTAATTTTAATACTCATAATTATTTAAAGATTGTAAATTTCCTAATAAAATGATTGAATTAGGCAATTTAAAATAAAAGCCTAATTATCCAAGATAAAAGAAAATTTTAAAATGTTTTGTTATTATTATAAATTTTTAAAAGATGACTTATGATCATACAGTGCAAATAATTCACGAATAAGATTCCATAATCTTGAATTATTTATCAAATTTGTAGGAGTATCTAATAGCGGAAAAATTACATGCTCACAACTGTCCGTCTTTGCTCGGAAATGCGAAGGGTTTTTCGGGCAAAGACAAAGTGAGCAGTCATGAACAACTTTTACCTAGTCAAATACTCCATGCAAAGAGTTTTTGAAAAGTTTGACCGAACCTTGCTTCAAAGGTTGCCTACATATCCTTGACTATAAAGGAATCATGTCAGTGTAGTTCTGGAGGTTTTGGTAGCTGGGACTACCGGGTAACTGTGATTTCACTGTTGTTACTGCCCTTTGAGCTCCTTATTACACCAAAGTCGAAAAGCGAAAAAGACTAACTAAACCTATCAACAACGAGTTACAAGATTCCTATCTATTAGCTTTCTGAAGCTTGATCTTGAGTCTTGACTACTTTTACACAGACTTCGATCTGAATCTTGCTACTTGTTAGTTGTAGGTGCTGGTTCAATCTCCTTCAGCTTTTGGATTAAGACGTGACGTGCATAGCTTGCGACTTCAATCTTGCTTTGAGCAGTCCGCACCTTTTCTGCTTCTGTACTTTGGGGTTCACCTCTTTTCCTTTTCTTATTTCCTTTTATTCTGAATTGAGACGTCTTCTTTCAGTCGTCTCGAATTCATTGTCCTAAAGTGTAATCTGTGCAAAATCAATACAAACGGACGAAATGTTCCGCCCCAGTTTTCACTAGGAAAATTTTGTGAGTTATTGTAACGAAATCTACACTACTTAATTATTGAAAGCAATGAAAATCCGGGAACGGTGTACCCAAAGTGAATGTAGACTAGGGGGTGGATACCATATACCTAAAAGTAGAATCAACTAGGGATTGGAGACCCTATGTTGGAAAAGATCGACAGGTTATGCTGTCGTTAAGGAAAGATCACCAGGTTGTGCCGGTGTCTGGGGAAGATCAACAGGTTATGCTGTTGTCAAGAAAGAGATCACCATGTTATACTGGTGTCTGGAAAGGTCAACAAGTTATGTTGTTGCCAGGAGAGAGATTACCGGGTTATGCCAATATCTAGAGAAGATCAACAAGTTATGTTGTTATCAAGAATAGAAATCACAGGGTTATGCCAGTGTCAGGAAAAGATCAACAGGTTATGCTGTTGTCAGGAAAAGATCACCGGATTATGCTGGTGTCTGGAAAGGTCAACAAGTTATGTTGTTGCCGGGGAAAAGAGATCACTGGGTTATGCCAGCGTCAGAACATGTTATGCTGTTGTTAGGAAAAGATTACCAGGTTATGCTGGTGTCTGGAGAGGTCAACAGGTTATGTTTTTGCCTGGAAAAGAGATCACTGGGTTATGCCAGTGTCAGGAGATGATCAACAGGTTATGCTGTTGTCAGGAAAAGATCACCAGGTTATGCTGGTGTCTGGAAGGGTCAACAGGTTACGTTGTTGCTGCGGAAAAGAGATCACTGGGTTATGCCAGTGTCAGGAGA
This sequence comes from Nicotiana knightiana, assembly GCA_005239525.1. NCBI lineage: Eukaryota > Viridiplantae > Streptophyta > Magnoliopsida > Solanales > Solanaceae > Nicotiana > Nicotiana knightiana. The sequence continues at coordinate 5,998 of ML368158.1, read as the reverse complement.
TGATCAACAGGTTATGCTGTTGTCAGGAAAAGATCACCAGGTTATGCTGGTGTCTGGAAGGGTCAACAGGTTACGTTGTTGCTGGGGAAAAGAGATCACTGGGTTATGCCAGCGTCAGGAAATGATCAATAGGTTATGCTGTTGTTAGGAAAAATCACCAGGTTATGCTGGTGTCTGAAGAGGTCAACAGGTTATGCTATTGCCGGAGAAAAGAGATCACCAGGTTATGCCAATATCAAGAGATGATCAACAGGTTATGTTGTTGTCAGAAAAAGATCACCAGGTTATGCTGGTGTATGGAAAGGTCAACAGGTTATGCTATTGCCGGAGAAAAGAGATCACCAGGTTATGTCAGTGTCAGGAGATGATCAACAGGTTATGTTGTTGTCAGGAAAATATCACCAGGTTATGTTGGTGTCTGGAAAGGTCAACAGGTTATGTTGTTGCCGGGGGAAAGATCATCAGGTTATGTTGGTGTCTGCTAGGGAGTGGGACCCCTATGTTGGAAAAGGTATAGCCAATGATTGGAGGCCCTATACTACTTTCGGTTTGAATTATTTTCAACATAATTTCTTCTTCTCTTTTTTTTCATTTTATTTTCAGAGAGTGAGTTAATGCGGGAAAGATTTCTTAGAGAAGATTTCCCTTTTTGGAATTGTGGCTGCAGATCCACTTCTAGCCCTTGCTGAGCTTCATTTGGTTGCACCTGCTCCTTTCAAAGTTGCTTTTGGGCTGCATCTGTTTCCTATTCTCAAACAAAGAACAATTTGTCATTTTGAAACGGTGGTTGGTTTTGCGGCTTTGATTTTCGGCCACTTGATTTTGGCCCGTCCTTTTGACGAAGATTTCAACTGTTGCTTGTTGGGGGTTGATTTCATTTCTAAACTTGGTGACCCTGGCCTTCTAAACTTTACCACGGCGTTCGGTCCCGTGGGACCCGGCATTTGACTTTATTTTGCCTTTGTAGGCCTTTCACTTGCTTTTTCTTTTGGATTTTCGGAGTATCGGGGAGAATTTTGGCTCCTCCAATTCTGCTGCAAAGGTTAGTTGCATGAGACTTAACCTTTCCGACTTCGTTTTTCCTTTATTGGCCTTTCAATTCTGACTTTTACCTCCAATTTCAATTTTAGAGCATTTGGAGTACTTCGGCTTTCAAGCTCTGCTGAGATAGTTAGCCACATGGGACTCAACCTTTCAACTTCATTTGACTTCATAGGCACTTCAATTTGATTATCTCCTTTCAAGGGTTCTGAGTTTGAAGCATCGGCCGCTATGGCTACTCGAGATCGACTCGATGCCCCCTAACGAGGCTGGATGCCTTTTTGCATACTAGCCCGTATCAAATGAGAACCCTGTAAATCGGTCTTGCCATCCTTTATTTTCCTTAGTTTCGGAACAGAGTTAGACCGAAAGGGATTCAAAGAAAAAGTAAACAATGGAATGGACAATGAATTTAAACAAGAGGTATCCCTTTCGGGGAAAGGAAAGATGGACTTACCTGGAGTACATGCGGACTTCAATGAACATGACATGCCTCTTGGACTAGATGCCTGATCCGTGTAAACCATCTGACTCTTAGAAATTCATCACAACTATTACCTCGAGATTGAGAAACCTTGCCCCGGACTGTGTCCATGTCAGTGACCCATTATCATTTTCGGTCAGTGGTGCTCTTTGCGGGTTTTCACCAACTAACCTCTCTCATTTCTCTTTTCACCATCGCCTTGTCGCGCTCTTTGCGAGTTTTCACTAACAAGACTCTCTCATTTTCAATTTGTTTGCTTACCGTCGCCTCACGGTGCCCGTGTGGGTTTTCACCGATAAGACTCTCTCATTTTTATTTCTCTTTTTACTGTCGCCTCATGGTGCCCGTGTTGGTTTTCACCAATAAGACTCTCTCATTTTAGTTTCTCTCGTTTGCTTGTATCAGATCCATAAACTGTATCCTCCAATTTTAGACATCTTTGCCGGTCGATCGGAAGGACTTGAACAGTGTTTTGGTGAAAATAATTTGTATTGAATTACAACTTCGGAACCTCTCCGGTGAAATTATCGCCCAACATATTATAACATCTGCCCCCAGCTTAAACTCTTGGGGAAATGTGGAATTTTATTTTGGTGTGACTGAACCCCAGAGAGAGGATGCCTACGTATCCTTTCAGAATCAAGTCGAACGTAGTTCAGGGAAACATTTTTGTTTTGAAATTTTTTTTTCATTTTTTTAAGAAATAATAATACTTTCAGGATTCCAAAGAGGTTAATCAAAGAAAAGTAACCAGCTCAAAAGGGTTTACAAAAGTTGGTAGTGTTTGGGGTAGCGTGAATGAAAGCCTTTGCCATTTCGATCAGGAGAACCAACATCACGAAAAGGTCAAACATAGTACATTTTGACTGCGTCTGCATTGATAGTCGTTTCGGGGTCGTTTCCTTTGATGTCCCCCAAGTACAATGCTCATTTTTGTAGTAGTTTCCTTATAATGTATGGACCTTTCAAATTTGGGGTGAATTTTCCTTTCGCCTCTTCATGGTGTGGGAGGATACGTCTCAGGACGAGTTGCCCCAGATCGAAATTCCTAGGTCGCACTTTCTTGTTATAAGCGCGGGCCATTCTTTGTTAGTACAACTTCCAGTGACAAACTGCGGCCATTCTTTTCTCATCAATCATAGGTAACTATTCCAGCCGGGTTTTTACCCATTCATCATCTTCAATTTCAGCTTCGACAATGATCTGAAGGGAGGGAATTTCAACTTCTGCAGGTATTATGGCTTCAGTGCCGTAAACCAATATATAAGGTGTAGCTCCAACCGATGTGCGTACGGTCGTGCGATATCCCAATAATGCAAAAGGCAATTTCTCGTGCCATTTTCTAGAACTTTGAATCATTTTCCTGAGGATTTTCTTGATTTTTTTATTTGCTGCTTCAACGGCGCCATTGGCTTTGGGCCGGTAAGGGGTAGAGTTACGGTGTGTGATTTGAAATTGTTCACATACCTCCCTCATCAAATGGCTATTGAGATTTGCAGCATTATCAGTGATAATGGTCTTTGGAATGCCAAAGTGACAGATAATGTTGGAATGCACAAAATCCACCACTGCTTTCTTAGTGACGGCTTTGAACGCGACTGCATAGACCCATTTTGTGAAATAGTCGATAGCAACTAAGATAAACTTGTGCCCATTCGAGGCTCCCGTCTCGATCGGCCCAATGACATCCATTCCCTAGGTAATGAATAACCACGGTGCTGACATGGGATGTAACTCTGAAGGCAGCACATGGATCAATTCGCCGTGTATTTGGCATTGATGGCACTTCCGGACAAAGCTGAAACAATCTTTCTCCATAGTCATCCAGTAATATCCTGCTCGCAGGATTTTCTTGGCGAGGACATATCCGTCCATATGGGGACCGCATACTCCTGAGTGTACCTCATTCATAATCTTTTCGGCTTCTTTGGCATCCACACACCTTAATAGATTCAAATAGGGAGTCCTTTTATACAACACTTCCCCACTTAGGAAGAAACTACTGGTGAGCCTTCTGATGGTTCTCCATTGGTCCCCGTTGGCCAGCTCCAGGTATGCTTTTGTTTTCTAGAACCTTTTGATATCATGATACCACGGTTGGACATCAGGATCTATTTCGACCGTGTTAAAATAACCATGTCTTTCCCGGATTTGAATCTCTAGCGGGTCAATATGGACATTGACCGGATATGGAAGAATTGCAGCTAAGGTAGCTAGTGCATCAGCTAACTCATTGTGGCATTGAGGAATATACCTGACTTCGACGGCTTTGAATCGTTTTCCAAGATCCTCCACATGTTGTCTATATGGAAGAATCTTAACATCTCGAGTTTCCCACTCCCGCTGAGCTTGTTTGATCATCAAGTCGGAATCTCCCATGATCAATAACTCCTCTACATCCATGTCAATTGCCATGTTCATGCCCATTATGCAGGATTCATATTCATCAGTGTTTCTTGTACAGAAGAAGCGGAGACGGGCGGTGGCTGGATAGTGTTGTCCCATGGGTGAAATCACAATTGCCCCGATCCCAACACCTTTTGCATTTACAGCTCCGTGAAAGAATATTTTCCAAGTGTTGGTGTTTTTCTGGATTACCTCGATTGAGTTTACTTCCTCGTCCGGGAAGTAAGTACTTAAAGGTTGATATTCATCATCGATAGGATTTTCAGCCAGGTGATCTGCTAAGGCTTGAGCTTTCATCGCCGTGCGGGTGACATAGACTATGTCGAACTCGGTGAGCAGGATTTGCCACTTTGCTAATCTCCTGGTGGGCATTGGCTTTTGGAACATATACTTCAAAGGATCTAGCCTAGTGATGAGGTAGGTGGTGTAAGCCAAGAATTAAGGCCGGAGCTTCTGAGAAACCCAAGTCAAGGCGCAACAAGTTCTTTCCAACAAGGTGTACTTGGCTTCATAGCTTGTGAATTTTTTGCTCAGGTAGTATATAGCTTGTTCCTTCTTCCCAGTCACATCATGTTGCCTGAGAACGCACCCAAAAGAATTTTCCAACACTGTCAAATACAAGAACAGAGGTCTTCCAGGTTCTGGTGGGACCAACATTGGCGAATTCGACAGATACTCTTTGATTTTGTTGGAAGCTTCTTGATACTCATATGTCCATTTAATTGTTGCATCTTTCTTTAATAGCTTGAATATAGGCTCACACGTGGAGGTTAACTGAGTAACGAACCTGCTGATGTAATTAAACCTACCCAGCAAACTCATGACCTCTTTCTTGGTTCTCGGAGGGAGCATTAGTTCTATACCCCGTCGACTGACGATAAAAACCAACAATTTCCCAGACGGAACTTTGAAAGCACACTTTGCTGGATTCAATTTTAAGTCATACTTACGCAGACGTTTAAGAATTTTCTCAGATGCTGCACATGGTCGTCTTGCGTCCTAGATTTAATAATCACATCATCCACGTATACCTCAATCTCCTGGTGCATCATGTCATGAAAAATGGCTATCATAGCCCTCATAGAGGTTGCCCCGACGTTCTTTAGGCTGAATGGCATGACCCGGTAACAGTAAGTACCCCAATGTGTGGTGAAGGCCATTTTTTCTGCATCTTCTACATCCATCAACACCTAGTGATACCCAGCGTAACAATCTACGAAAGACTGTATCTCATGTTTGGCGCAGTTGTCAACCAGGATGTGGATGTTTGGCAATGGAAAGTTATCCTTGGTCTTTCTTTATTCAAATCCCGATAGTCGACACACACTCGGACCACTCGGATTACTCCAGCTCTTAAATGTTTAGTGACTTCTTCTTTGAACTTGTCACTCATGTCTGTTTTAAATTCTCTCTGTTTTTGTTGGACAGGCGGATAATCGGGGTAGGTTGGCAATTTGTGCACCACCAAATCAACACTCAGTCCGGGCATAGCATCATAAGACCAGGCGAACACATCTTTGAATTCGAATAGAAGTTGGATCAAAGCGTCTTTAGTACTTTCATCAGTATAGATACTTATCATGGTTTCTCGAACTTCTTCTGAATTACCCAAATTAACCGGTTTGGTTTCGTTTAAGTTTGGCTTAGGCTTATTCTTGAATTGTTCCAATTCTCGATTTATTTCCCTAAAAGCCTCATCTTCATCATATTCCGGTTCTTGATTCATTATTTCTTGGTTAGACGGCGTGTCAAGATCTGGGCGTGAAGTCCGCAAGCATATCATGTTATTTAAGTCCGCATTATTAGAACTGAAACGAGAGATAAGAAAAAAAAAATAGCAAAAATATTAGGACGAATAAAGAGAGAGATTTGTGGACTATGAAATATTAATTTCATTTCATTGAATTTTGAAAATAGGAGGGTTTACATCAGAATTTTAAAAAGGCAATAAACTAAAAACACTCGAGTTACACCCTGGAATAACTCGAGGTGCATAAAGATGGAAAGGCTGAACTACCGGGACTCCCGCCTGACTGGGAATGGAGTAGCCTTCCAATTTTGGAGCTT
>ML368156.1:0-36685 GCA_005239525.1 Nicotiana knightiana | reverse complement strand
GATATGTTCACCTCATTTGTTAAGAAAATTCAAAATCAATTGGGACATCAACTGGCATCAATAAGATCTGACCATGGTACTGAATTTGAGAATATTAAGTTTGTTGAGTTCTGTGATGAACATGGTGTTAATCATAATGTTTCTGCTCCTAGAACCCTACAGCAAAATGGGGTTGTTGAAAGGAAAAACAGAACTCTTGAGGATATGGCAAGAACCATGCTTCTATCAAGCAAACTACCTCACGGCTTCTAGGCAGAAGCAATTAACACTGCATGCTACATTATAATAGATGCATGACCAGACCTCTGATAGAGAAAACTCCCTATGAATTACTCAAAGGGAGAAAGCCCAACATATCCCATCTTAGGGCTTTTGGATGCAAGTGTTATGTGCATAATAATGGCAAAGATTCTCTAGGAAAATTTGATCCCAGAAGTGATGAGGGAGTGTTCTTGGGATATTCAACACATAGCAAAGCTTATAAAATATACAATAAAAGAACTATGTGTGTAGAAGAAAGTGTACATGTTGTCTTTGATGAAACTAACTCTTTATCTGAGAGACAGGAACCAGAAGATGAGGAGCTTGGACTGGTGAGGAGAAATGACCATATTGAAGCACCTATGACAGATGGAACAAGTGATGGACCATGTTCAATAACCCCACGCAACTTGATTGGGGGAATTCTGCATGGAAATAATGGACCTGATCCTGTTCCACAACTACAAGACTACATGGAACAATCCAGAAGTGAACAACTGGTACTCAAACCACACAGATATCAGAGTTCTCACCCTCTTGAGAACATCATAACAGACTTGAGATCTGGAATCAAAACTAGATCCTCCTTGAAAAATCTGTGTGCGTTTGATGCATTTCTATCCTTGATTGAACCAAAGAACATTGTTGAAGCCCTGCAAGATGCTGGTTGGATAACAGGATTTTCGAGCACAGGTTTGTCGGTAAAAAAAAATTAAATGGATTCAAGTAGAGTTTTCTCGAACGTATCAATAAGCTAAAGATGCTGATTGGGTAACAGCCATGCAAGAAGAGCTGAATCAATTTGAAAGGAGTCAAGTATGGCACTTGGTACCCAGGCCACTAGACAGATCAGTAATTGGCACCAAGTGGGTCTTCAGGAACAAGGTCGATGAGGATGGAACTGTTACAAGAAATAAGGCTAGACTGGTTGTTCAAGGATACAGTTAAGAACAGGAAATTAACTATGATGAGACCTTTGCTCCTGTGGCAAGATTGGAGGCAATAAGACTTCTTATAGCATTTGCTGCACACATGGAATTCACTCTTCATCAGATGGATGTAAAGAGTGCCTTTCTTAATGGCTATTTGAAGGAAGATGTATTTGTAAAACAGCCTCCTGGTTTTGAAAGCAAAGAGTCACCTGATCATGTATATAAACTTGACAAGGCTCTCTATGGTCTCAAGCAAGCGCCTAGAGCTTGGTACGAGAGATTGTCAAAATTCCTGCTGGAACATGGGTACAAACGAGGCAAGATAGACAGTACTTTGTTCCTAAAGGAAAAGGGAAAAGATCTTCTGATTGTGCAAATATATGTTGATGATATCATATTTGGGGCAACTACTGAAAAACTTATCAAGGAATTTTCTACATTAATGGGGAGTGAGTTTGAAATGAGTATGATGGGTGAGATAACCTTCTACTTAGGCTTGCAAATCAAACAAACTCCACATGGCACAATGATACATCAACAGAAGTATGTGAAAGAACTCCTCAAGAAATTCAAAATGGAGGATTCAAAGGAGATAGATACCCCAATAGCCACAGCTACAAAATTGGATGTGGATGAACCTGGTTCATCCGTTGATCAGAAGACATACAGAGGGATGATTGGGTCTCTACTCTATCTTACTGCAAGTAGACCTGATATTGTGTTCAGTGTGGGACTATGTGCTAGGTTTCAAGCCAATCCAAAGGAGTCCCACCTCACTGCAGTAAAAAGAATTTTAAGATGTCTGAAGGGCACCACTGAACTGTGCATTTGGTATCCTAAAGGTAGTAATTTTGACCTTGTAGGATATGCTGATGCTGACTATGCAGGTTTTTTGGTTGACAGGAAAAGTACTTCAGGCATGGCTCACTTTTTGGGCTCCTTCCTTGTCTCTTGATCCACCAAGAAATAAAATTCAGTAGCCTTGTCTACTGTTGAGGCTGAATATGTGGTTGCAGCCTCTTGTTGTGCCCTGTTGCTATGGATCAAGCAACAACTCCTAGACTTTGGTTTATATGTGGGATGCATTCCTATTTACTGTGATAACACTAGTGCAATTAGTATGACTAAGAACCTGGTTCATCTCAAGAGAACTAAGCACATATATGTTAGGCACCATTTCTTGAGGGATAACTATGAAAAGGGAATGATCTCAATCGAATTCTGTGCTACTGATCGTCAAATTGCTGATATATTTACCAAAGCATTGAGTAGGGAGAATTATGAGAAAAACAAGCTTGAATTAGGGATGATTAAGTTCACCTAATTGAAAGACAGAATTGAAAAAAAAAATTAGTTTTTTTGGCTAGAAATTTTTAATTAGGTACTTAATCAGATTAATCATTGCTCAGTACTATGTCTTTATTGCCATACTCTTTTGCCATGTATTAATATGATTCCCTAGTCACTAATGATGTTTCTCTATCTTTGTGAATTGAGGCAAAATAAAGATTTTTAACTGGATGAACCTAGTTCATCCATGCTGGCTTATGTGACTGACAAGGTACGTTCTCATCTTCATACATGTATTAATTCAAGTACAGTCATACATGAGCAGGACTCTATCCATTTATGGTTCAAATTCAATTCTCGTACTTACCCAAATAATGAACCAGTTTCAAGAGTCCCATCTCAATTAATTAGCCTAGTGTTAAAGGGAGAGTAACTGTCTAATCAATGTCCCATCGCTGACAGTTCTTAATCGATTAGGATGCTACTTGGGTTAATACACTTCCGTTGCAATCTCCCCAACCACAAGTTATAAATAGGACATCATTACCTATTGTGCATAAAATAACAGTCGAACCTTGTTCAAGTTACTCAACTCAAAAACCCTACTGCCTGTTATTTTCCTCTCTCTCTCTCTCTCTCTAACAAAATCAAAATCATGTCGTCTCATCCACCAGTTTCTTCTGACTCATCACCAAACAGAGATTATGATGGAGGAAACTATAAATCCAACTCAAACTCTCCCTCAGTCTATAGTTCCGAGTCTCCTGAAAAGTCATCAACCCCAGAACACTCTACAATCCCTGAACCCACACCAAACCCTACCCCAGCCCCCAAAACCCGTTGTGTTAAGGTTCTTGCACGTAAATCTGTGGCTTCTGGTTCAAGAGAAAAATTCTTGAAAGAATTGTTACGTGCTGAGGAAGGTTCCAAACCAGAATCATCCAATGATTCATTCAAATCAGCCAATGAAGACGAAGCACTTGGTTCATCCAGTGCTGAGAAAGGTAATACTGAAGTTACCTCTACTTTAAAGTCTGATGAAAATCGATTTGTGTTGGTGGGGTCTGTGGTGGATGTGGAAGTGCCAATAAGGCAAAGAAAATTTAGGAAAGAGAAAAATCTTGAGAACGAGGATGAAGTAGATGTGAGGGGATCCGGGGAGGATGGTACCACGCTTGCAATTTGTGGCCCCATTCTTGAAAATCTTGAAGAAGATGTCATGGTTTTAGGGGGAACTACTGGAGCTGAGGAAGCTGTTGCTGGATTGGAGAAGTTAATGAAGGAAATAGATGAACATGTTTCTTATGGGGAAGAAACTTTGGCTGAAAGACTGAATAAGCTGGGGGACTCATACAACCCCAAGAAGAGAAGGACTCCAAAGTCCAAAAAGTCTAAAGCCTCAGTTCCTTCAAAGAAAAGGAAGACTACTGAATCCGTGGATATACCTGTTCTTAGGGTACGTGCTACGAGAAATACTGTACGAGAAGAGGAGGAGAAATTGGAAAAAGCTCTACAAGAGAGCAAAAGAAAGAAGGCAGAAAAGGGGAAAGCAAAGGTAGGCGAACCTGTTATTGTTGAAGTTGAAGGGTTGTTGGACCTGGTCCAACAAGAAGAGGAGGTTGCTCCAGTATTTATCAAGACACCCAATCCCAAAAATTCTAAGACTTCTTCAAAGAAGTCAGCTACTGTGTCCATCACCACTGGGAGTACTGCTTCAAGGACAAGGTCTAAGATAAAGAAGAAAGTACATATTATTGAGAAGGATGCTGATACAGAATGGAGTGGAGAGGAAGAGAAGGAGGTTGGAGAAGTGTCTACAGACACAATTTCCATGTTTGGCAAGAGAAAAATCTTGAAGGGAAAATTGTTGAAGGATTTGGAGGAGCCTGGAATGAGATATTTACTGGATTTTCTAGCAGTACAGGGCTGGAAGGAGATGGTCCTTTGCATGGAAGGCTGGCTGGTCAGAAATGAAGTTGTGGAGTTCATGGGGAATGCCACAGTCATTGGAGGCAGGGTCACCTCATTGGTCAGGAGATTTGAAGTCTCCTTTGATTCTCAAGAACTGGGAGTCATTCTAGACATTCTAGCTAAGGGTTATGAAGACTACACGAGGCAAAGATGACCTTGTTTAGATGGAATGGCCTCAGCTCTCAGTATCACCAGATTCTTCTGTGACAATGAGAAGGAGCTTGAACCTAGGGATGTATACAAGAGTGAGATGAAGCCTGAGCACAAGCTGCTCTTTGAATTTGTGATCAAATTCCTGCTGCCTAGACAAGAACGAAGACACACTGCTAATTACATGGATTTAACCCTCATGGAGTGTCTGTACAAAGGCAAGCAGATCAATTGGCCAGCTTTTATCATCCAGCTCTTGGACAGAGTGGTGAATGGAACCAAAGCCCATGCGATCCCTTATGGCTTTATTCTGACTGCAATTCTTGCTCATTTTGGAGTTCCTACAAAGAAGGCTGAGATGGTTACTGCTAAGGATTTCTTTGGGAAGAACACTTTGTTTTCTTGTGATTATATTGTCAATGCCCCGTCAAATGAACCTGGTTCATCTCGGAAGCAACCAGTCAACAGCAAGGTCCGTACTCTGGTGCAGGAAAGCGAGTTAAAGGATATGGAGATCCTTCGATTGAAGTCTCGCTTAATTGATGAGGAAGCTGAGTGTGATGCTCTCAAAGCTGAGTTAGCAAAGGAGAAGGAGAAAAATGAAGGTGTTTTACACCAAATGTTCTCCCTTCTACAAATCAAGAACCCAGCCTCATCTGCACCCTTCCAGCCTTAGGAATGTCTAGAGCTACCCCCTCCAAACCTATCAAGTGCCCAGTTCGGGACAGTGTCTAGTTTGTTTCAGTTTTTATTCTATTTTTCTCATGTTTTGGTTGTTTTGATTTTAATCTATTTTGGTGCTGATCAACCCTGTTAATCAATGAAAGATTGTTGTTTTGAAAAATGTCTCAATTTATTATTTAGCTTACATTATTAGTTTCTTGTGATGATTAATCATGTTTGCACCTGCAGTTGCCTACATTGGCCATGAGTAAGAATTAAAAAACTGGTAAGTATCATTTTGCAACTTTTCGATGATGCCAAAAGGGGGAAGATGTGTTGTGTGATATTTACAACCTAATGAACCTGGTTCTCAATGATTATTGCTTAAAAATATACAAAGTGTTTGAAGTGTATACATGATAAAAGCACAGAGTTTATCATCATCAAAAAAGGGGAATTTGTTGGCCCATGTCACTGAATGGGTTTTGAAGATTGACAAATATTGGCAAGTTGAACTCGGTCCATCAGAGCATACACACCTGAACGGACAGTTGGCACAAGAATCGTACAATCATAGGAGATATCAATGATTGCTGAGTATCAAAGAACTAACAGGATGTCTCCTAATATGAAAAGATTGCAAACTGATGAAGAGAATAGAAGTTGAATTCGGCAAGAACAGAAATGAAGGAAGGAAGTTGAGTTTGATAAGAAATTGTTCTCCCAGGTAGAATCGGACCAGAACTCAACAACTGACTTTATAAATACTCATAGTATTACCGCTGAAAGTGACAACAACAAAAAGATGCACAAAGACTAAATTGAATCAAGTTCTGTAAGCAAAATTCCCAGGTTATTTGCAAACAGAAGTATTGTGCAGAGGATACAGTTCAACTAGAAGAAACAGTTCCATCGTTTATCATTGAATCTAGTTGGTTGTAGTAGGAGTTTTAGCATTGTATTTTTTTAGCTTTCTTAGAAGCAAATTGTAATAGGTACACACTGTTCAAGTTAGAGTTAGCTTGAAGTCTGTAGAAATTAGCTAGAGGCTAGTTAATACAAAGAGGATTAGAGTTAGTCCTAGGATTACAAAAGAGATTATTTTGTAAGTCCGTTTGGCTCAGAGTGTTTAGTGAAGTGTTTGAGCAAATCCTACTGAGGAGTAGGTCGTGATTTTTTCACCTTTTGAGCCAGGTGTTTTCCACGTAAAATATATGTGTCTTTACTGCCTTATTATTCCGCAAATAGTAGTAAGTAGTACACCAAGAAGAACCACGTTCTTCTTATTCGACAGCACTCGAAGATTGGGTACAGCACAATTAACTTATAATATTGTGTAGTATTGAAGTCTAAAACAACACACCTTCTCGCCATTCCTTTCTAATGCCATTCTCATATGGCCTGATTTTGACCCATACAGTTAGTCTCTCCGCCTATTGGGATCACCTTTAGGCGAGCACGATAGGCAGACCTCTTGAATTCGAAAACATTTGAGAAATCTGAACGTTTTGGGCGAAGGGCGAGCACCTCTTAGACGGCCGATGATATGACGTTTCGAGTGCTTCGTCAGATCAGTGTGTCAATTAAAATGACATTTAAGTTTGTCAGGTGTCAGTATGGCACACGTTCTTCGTACGCCATATCGTTTCTCGTGCCTCTTCCATTATTTTTTGAAAAAGGCGGCGCTTAGTTTCTCCAACCGATGTATTTGTGTCTCTATAAATAGGAAAGAGTCTCATTCGGATGTAGCATTTCCCAAATCATTCCCAAGAAGATCCTAAAAACATTTGTTTTTCTCCCTCAGTTCTTCATATTTCTTTTCCCACCGGCAATCCTTGTGGTTGTTACCCTTCTTTCTTTACTTTCACGATTTGTACAATCATTCAAAATAATGGCCAATGCTTCTTCTAACCTTGACTGGATCGTCGGTGCTCCGGCGCCGAAAAATGTGGTGCCTACCCTCGAAGAGGGAGTGAATTTGGTGGAAGACGAGAATTTTTTTTACGGTGGATGATGTGGTGCCCTACCCGGGGAAGGCAAGGACTGACTTTAATAGCACTGCTGAAGATGAGCCTGAATTTGTACTTTCTACGATGGATGTCGCGGCACTCGCAACATTCAAAGTTAAATGGAGAATTCCTGAGCACATCGAACTCGTTCCTAAAGTTGGGGGTCTAAATCTTGGGCTTGAGTGGCTTTACCCAAAAGCCGGGTAAAAATAGTATCGGCTAGTCAGTTTTCGAACTGGTCATTCAAAAATAGCAAGTGTTTGCCAAGTCATTGAAAATAGCCACTATTTTACTGCAACAGAGATCGGTCTAGCATAATATATTGGAGTTCGGTGCACCTATGTATGAAACTCCAGCATATTATGCTGGAACTCCAACACGCGAAAAGTTCCAACATAATATACTGGAGATTCGAGCACATGTGTATGAACTTCCAGCATATTATATTGGACTGATATACTTTGCTAGAATTCTAGTATACTTATGCTGGAATTCTAGTATACTTATGCTGGAACTCCATTATATTATGTTGGAGTTCCAGTATACTTATGCTGGAACTCTTATGCTGGAACTCCAGTATAATATACTGGAGTATTTTTCAGATTTTGAACAGCGTTTGTTCAGATTTATCTTTACATGAAAAATGGCTAAATTTCGATTACTTTTGAAAGTGTGGCTATTTTTGAATGACCACTTGTAAATCTGGCTATTTTTGAATTCCTTTCCCAAAACCAGCCTTGTAGCACCTTTGCCAAGTACCAATTCATATTTGCCGTAAAAGTTTCTTTATAATAAGACTTTAAGTAAATAACATAAAATTTCTTTCACTGCAACAAATTTACCCTATCAATATATTAAAGTTAAACTTAATTTCTTTTTCACGTAGATAGTAAGGAAAAATTATTTAGATTGTGGTGATCTGGCTCAGTGTCCTGTGCAGCACGATTCCTCAATATCGAAAATCATGTCGGCTTTGTGTTATTTGGTTTTTTCGTTTTGTATGTTCATAAATTATTAGTTTTTCTCATCTTAATCTTGCAAAAATAAAGGAAAAGAAAATATTTTTTTATGTGGTTGGATTTATACATAAAGCTATTAAACAACCTTAAAGGGTGTAAGAATAAGGTAGCTCTTAATGCGCGTAGGTCGCACGATCTATTTACCAGTATAAATTACGTGTGTTATTCACATGGCACTGGTTTGGGTCTAGCCCATCGTGTGCGAAGTAGGAGATGTTGGGTATTGGGTTTGGGTCGCGGGTCGCCCATATGGACTGACCTGACCTGTTTTTAGAGGATATATGATTAAGGGAAGTTACCTAGGGAAGGTTTAACTCCTAAACTAAAACGAACGCACGTTGAGAAGTAAGTGGGAGCGTGGGGATCAACGTGGATCAGTTTCTCGGTAGTTTTTTCTCTGACAACTACCCTTCTCTATATAATCAAGGTTCCCCTTCTTCAGAAAAATATACTCTAAGAAATCCTCCCTACAAAGAAAGAAACACACTAAAAGCAAGAAGAAGGTATTTAGTTTGTGAACAAGAATTTAGTTTCCAAGAGAGACGAAATCGGATTCGGGCAATTGATTGGAACAGATTCTGCAAAACATCTTTCGCTGTTGTTAACAGGTACACATATTCGATGTCCCTGTTACTCGTTTTTAACTTTCAAGCAGCAATTCCACCATTGACAACCATTAAAAAGTTTTGAAGCTTTGAGTTCGAATTTTGGGTTTTCAAAAAATATTATTTGTTTGAATTGGGTGTTGTTGCAAAGAATTGAGAATTCTCTCTATGTCTCTCTCTATCTCTCAATCCCTAATTTCAGTAATGTGAAGCAAAGGAAAAGAGAGCAGCAATTCCACCATTGACAACCATTAAAAAGCTTTAAAGCTTTTGAATTCGAATTTGGGTTTTCAAAAACCATTATTTGTTTGAATTGGGTGTTGTTACAAATAATTGAGAATATGGTTTGGAGTTTATATCTCAATTTTGAGGGTGTTTTAGTGAAGATTAGACTTGTTTTTGGCTGAATTTCAGATTGAAACTCGAAGAAAAAGAAGAAGAAGAAGAAGAAAAAGACATGATATACATTATATTTACGAAATTATAGTAAAATTATAGAAAAATTATATTTTGTTGTTTTATATATATATTTTTTTTATTTAACTATTGTATGAAAGTTGAACAATATTGTATAAAAATTATATTTAAGTTGTATGATATTGTAGTTGTATATAACTGAGTAGAAATAATATATGAAAATTGTAAATAAGTTGTAGATAAGTTATATAATATATAATTAGTTGTATGAAATTTGTTTTTTCTATGTATAAATCAGTTACAAAATATACAAAACACATTTTAAAAAATTTGTATAAAAATTGTATATAAGTGGTATGATATTGTAGTTGTATATAACTGGGTATAAATAATGTATGAATGAGATAAGTTATATAATATATAATTAGTTGTATGAAATTTATTTTTACTATGTGTAAATCAGATACAAAATATACAAAAGACTTATTGTATAAAATTTATATAAAATTTGTATTTAAGTTGTACGATATTGTAGTTGTATTTTAACGGTGTAAAAATAATGTATGAAAGTTGTATGAATTTTCTATTATGTCAACGGAGCTCCTGCCCTAGAGTGAAACATTGGAGNCCCACCCCCCAAATCCCCAACTGCAAAAAACTATAAGATTTTAGTTTTTCGCAATTCACAAAACCAGCCATGGCGCATAATGAAGAGAAAGCCCAGTCAATGTTAAATCGATTCATCACAATGAAAAAAGAAGAAAAGAAAAAGTCCAAAGGACAGAATATGTAATAAATGGAGGAAACAAATCATGCGAGAAATAGCATTACTGAGAATACTTATTGTGAAAAAATCTCATATTGTGATAATCTAGGAAGCTACGCTTAAGGAAATGAAGTCTTTTCACTTTGATGATTCAAGCCGCACTTAAGAAAATCCCATCATCGTCGAAAATAATGTGAGTATTTTATCAGTAAAATAGTTTAAAATAATTGAAGATCTAGAGAGAAAGGAGAGAGAGGAGAAAAAAAAGGAAAAGGGTGTAACTAAATCCCTTGATTGAAGGCACAAATAATGGATTTGGGAGCCTTTTAAGGTAGATTGCATATATTTTGTAAATAAAACTTGTTTATGCCGGATAATTAGCTAAACATGGACATTAAGAGTAACAAAGTTTCAAACAATGTATAGGAATGAAAAAATCCCAAGAGTCGCAAACATGTACTAGAGCTATTTGGGCTTTCATGGGCCACGTGTGTTGAATCTAGTCCAGAGTTTTTGTGCGCAAAAATATGTATTTCAGGCCTATCGCTTTAGCCTTATTGTTAGTCTCGGGCCTCTAGTGGATTTTCATGGGGGAAGTACATTGATAGTCATTTTTAGGACTGCTATTTTGGGTGTGGCCAATACTTATTTTGTCCTGAAAATTTGAGCTAAAATAATTAGAAAACTATCAGCTATGTCTATTTATAAGTAGCTCATTACAAAAACTGGTCAATTTTTTAATATTACTAATATTAGCAAAATATTACTAATATTAGCCAATTAGCTATTTGTAGCAAAAAAAAAAATCAAAATTTTGCTTTCTTCTGAGTGGGTGTTATTAGAATAGATTGGGTACATCTTAAGGAGCTTGAATCTCAATTTTGGGATGATTTGGTGAAGTTTTGAGGTGGTTTGAATTGAATATTCGAAGTAAAAACTGAACATAAAAAAAATGATATGTGTATCACGCTGTGTATTGTGTATCACATATGTATCATATTTGTATCAATTGTGTATCACATGTATACCTGTCTGTTAGATACATGCGTGATACATGTTTGATACATGTGTCGCAGAAGAATTTTTGAACGCGATTTAATTATGAATTTTGATACAAAACCAGTCCAAATCACCTCCAATCTTCCTCAAATTTTGTATATTGACTTATCTATATGTTTTTTAATGAATTTCAGTTATACCCATTGAAAAAGTTCCTTTTTTGCTTAGATTTAAATATTGTATATATATTTTTTGTAGTCCATCACCTTATTTGCTATCTCATCCACAAAATTTCCTTTCGGTCTTGCATCTAATGTTGCTACTCACGCTTAAAAATATGGAAGGAGATTTTTGCATGTGATTCTTTGAGAGAAAGAACCTTATTTATTTGGTTTTTTAATTTTTATATGTGCTTGACTAGTTTTGGTAAGTCTATGACTAGTGACTAGAGGTTGGTAAGTTGAGACTTATTTGGACCATTTGTGCAAGTATTTCAAAATAATTTCAGTACTATATATCCTGAAAAATTAAGCTGAAAAACAGAATTCAGGACACATGGATTAATTTCTAAATAACATCCTTTTATAATGACACTCGCTAATCTTTCTGTCTTTCATATCCTTACTTGCGTCCAGTTCATTTTTCATTTGGAATTCTCATAATTGAAATGGAGCAAACAATAAAGTAGAAAAGAATTTCTAAAATCACATCACATCAAAGACTAAATATTCAGCATGTAAAATCTGCTATTGCTAAAACATAATAAAATTAAAGTACCTTGGTCAACAAGTGGTTTCGTGGTGTAGTTGGTTATCACGTCAGTCTAACACACTGAAGGTCTCCGGTTCGAGTCCGGGCGAAGCCATCATAATTTTTTCTTTTTATTCCCCAAACAAAGTGGTCCCTGGAACTTAGTTCGTTTGGTTTCGAATTTTTATCCTCCGTAATAATTAATGCGAGGAACACAGATAAAAATAGGGGCGGACATTCGATATTCGGTTTATCAATTGTGTATACTAAATAGCGTACCAAAATATTTAGGTATAGTTTGGTATTTCTTATTTGGTTCGGTACGATTTCGGTTTAAACTAAATCTATGTTATAAGGCTTATGTCTATTCAAATCTGTAGCTCTTAGGGTCGAAAAGATACGTTCCAATTTTTAAAACCAATACAACTAGTATTATTTATTAGCATTTGACTAAACACGGAGGCAATGCAAGGGAGCATCTTATAATACCATTGGCTAATATAAGAGAAAAAGTTGCATCTAAGTATTAGAACTTACACGTAAAAAGCAACAATTTCTTTTATGTCTCTACTATAAAGCCATACTTTATCCTAAAGCAAAAAGAAGGATAGCTGAACAGTCCATTCAAGCTCAATGCCAAAGATAGTTGACTGTCTATACAGTATACACTTTTTATCTATGCTCCAAAATTTCTAGAAGTTCTTAATCTTCTTGGTGGAACCTTGCTAAAGCTTACGGGTAAGGAATTAGGGAATTAGGGGTTTTGGACTTTTGAGGTGTGAGCTTAAAGTTATTGGGTTAAAAAATAAAAATAAAGTTGGGTTTGGACTAAACTATTTCGGTATTTACCCCAGGGTCTAGCTCAAGTGGCAAAGGGTGGTGGATTTGTGTCTTAGGTTACAGGTTCAAGACCACACACCATGCAAAGCAAAGCTTGGTATTTAAATAGAGAAGGGTAGAGGGCGGACCCATTATCTACCGAGTTTTGAAGGCTGCGGTTGGTCCAAAGGATCGGGCCCAGGCGANAAAAAAAAAAAAAAAAAAAAAACCTATTTCAGTATACCGAAATATCAAAAACCCAATACCGTATATCGAACCGAAATATCAAAATTTATGTACCGAAATAAATCGAAATGCCGAAAAAACCGAAACCGAAACCGAAAACCAAATTAATTCGATTCAGTTCGGAATTCGATTTTTCGGATTTTATGCCCATTCCCTGAATAAAAGGTCCCACCACCTGTATTAGCCGTAGCTACTAAAAAAGCCACGTCATTTTACCCAATTATATCAACCTTCCGCATAAGCTCCTCGCTTCTCATTGGTCCAATCGTTCCACGTCATCATCTCTCTCGAATTCTCCATCACGAATCGAGATTCAAGAAGTACCAAACCAAATCCACTTTTTCATTCTAAATTTTAGAAAAATCGACAAAGGAGAAAGAAAAAAAAAAGAAAGAAGAATCCATTTCTTAAGCATTACTTGAGATTTGAGAATTTCCAATTTCGTAGAATCTTCAATCAATTCTCTTCTTCCAGTTTTCCTTTCGAATTTCTAAATCTACTCAATGGATTTGAGGCGACCATCGCTTTATTTTTTGCTCATATTTCTGCTTGGGATCGCTGTTCGGTTTTCTCCCTCTGGAGCTTCAATCTCTAGCAAAGATATCAACCCTCCATACCCTAAAGCTATTTCTGTAAGTTCATACCCTCTTTTATTTTCAATTAATCAATCAATTTGCATAAATAACCTGAATCTTCCTGTAATCATAACTCAAATTACGAGAGACAAACTTGATTTTGTAATTTAAGATTTTTTCGCCACTCGTTATTGTTACCCGCCGACCCAATTAGTTTGGAATTCGAGTTGAGCCGATGGTTTATTTTATTATTCATTATATCTTTCTTTTTTCTTTTTTTTCTAAAATATAATTTTCGATAATACCTGAATCTTCCATCTCCAGTTATAATTTATAATCGTATCACAGATGATGAGAGGCAAAATTAATGTTAAAAATTTAAGCTTTTGTGGATCTCAATGTTATAATAACATCAATTAGGTGTCTAAAGTTTTTAATTTGCAGAAATACATCATTGTTAGTTTTGGTTTCTTAGACTGATTGAGCTGGCATTGCAACACTCCTAATTCTTCTACTACGTTAGCAATGCAAAAACTCAGATATTTACATGCGAAATCCGGTTCTTGGGGTTTTTTTTCTTATTAAAGTTTGAATTTTTAATGGAGTTTTGTTTTATCTTCGTTTTCTAGGACCTGAAGGAGTCAATTGTTAAGGGATTAGGTTTCCAAGCTGAGGATTTCAAGATATCCGGGTTTGATTTGAGGGATGCCCTTGTGGGTAGGTCAGTGTCTTATGAATTTGATGTTGAGATTGATAATAAAGTTATTCCCTTGAAGCTTTTGGAGGATGTGAATAGATGGGAGTTCGTAGATTTGCCTATTTTCCGGGTAGAGCGAGGTGAAGAAAATGGGTTGGTGGAGAGGCGGAGATTGGAGAATCAGGTGCCTGTTTTGGCGCCTTTTACTTTGGCAGGTCCGATGGAGCTTTGGATCCAAGATGCCAAGGACATGAGAATTTCGCTACCAGTAAGTGAAACCTTGGCGTAAATTTTGTATAATACTGTACATTATGCTAGAGGTTTTTTAAAGTTAGCTTTTTATTTGATCTATTCACCAACAGTTTTGCTTGTTTATAGTAGGTACCCTTTAGAGAATTGTTGAACATTTCGCTTTTCTTGTATGCTTTCTTTGTCATTTATTTTGTTATGTGCGTAATACCTAAGGATGCATGGAATTCCAATGAATGTTTAGTTTTCTAGGGGCTCTCTTGTCTGGTTCCCTTTCTTCTGCAATTTACCTAGGAACAAATAAATATAAATGAGCCGCTGTTGCTAAAATAGTAATGAAATGCCCCTGCATTCAGCTTGTATGTTTCTCCGAATTATGCTGGAAAGAAGGCCCTGCTTTGAAAGTACAGGCTTCTATTTTTTCCATGTTAAATGGTGTCCTCTGCTCTTATTGATAAGCGTTGATAATTTTGTGGATTTTGGTCTGTTGCACACTTAATTGAAAGAATAACTGGATTACTCTCTTGTTGGTGGATTTAGTTGGAATTATCTTGAGTTCATTAGGTTGATGGTAGTAGGCTTGTATTTGGAAATCTGATTCCTTTGAAGTTGGTGGATGTAGCTGCATAATCTAAAGTGCACTTACATTGGCTTTGCTAGGAATGCAGACTCGTTATTTTTGATATGGTGTTTGTCTTTCAGTTGGTTGTTTGCATTAATTATTTTTCTTGCCAATTTTTATTTGACTAATCCGCCTTGCTTCTCTTGTTGGTAATTAATATGCAGCATGATGTTGATGCCGGGGAGCTGAGGAAAGTGATCTTAGCCGATGGTGCTGTTGTCACAGTTAAAGGTGCCAGATCTGTTAGCCTGCGCCACCCAATAGAGCTTCCACTGCCCTTCAACAGAACGACAAATGGATTTGCCTCTGGTCTGTTGGCATTGGCTGAATATTTACGTCAAGCTTCTCTAACTGAAGGGGGACCTCTCCTGTCTCTTCGAATTGTTGGTCCTACATCTCTTACATCCCCTACCTCACAATCTTCCCCTTCTGCGAACAAACTTAAGCTTAAACGGCTTGCACCTGGTCTTGTTGAGTTGTCATCAGTATCAAAAATGAAAGCCATGGACGCCATCTCCACCATCGATCTCCAGGGAGAAACCACTGCGCTTCTTACACCCCATCAATATACTACATTGTGGCCTGTCACATCTGTCAATGGTTCAAACTCAAACTTGCTTGGTTTTGAGGCCTTGCTTACTAATGTACTGGGCCCTAAAGCAAGTCAAAAAGGTTCTTTCAAATTGCTGAAGGCAGATGTATCAGCCCAGACTTTCGTGAAGATTGGTTTTGGAGTCGAGAAGAAGATGAAGGAAGGAGATGGATTCAATTGGGAGGGTTATACAGAGTGGAGAACTAAGCCTGAATCTGTGAGGATGCATTTTGAAGTTCTGGCAAAGGTAGATGGGGACAAAGTTGTGCCAGAGAGAGTCGTGCAGGTTGATCCGCTAACTATAGAGGATACAGTAGCACCAAGTGTGCTCATGGGCAATGTCTCCATTTCAAAGACTCCAATTATTCACCCACCTCCAAATCCATTCACCTTGTGAACTCTTTAGGCGGGTGAGGTTTGTGTTGAGCAATATTGTATAGATAAAATTACCCTTTTTCTTTTGTCCTCTCTTTTCGTAGCAATTACATACATCAGGTGGGAAGAGGCCTGACTTTGTAAGAATTTATCAAAGAAGTATCAGGAATATATGCCAGATCTTTTTGGTACTGTGCAATTTTTTTAGATTCTTTTGACGTTTTCTTTTCTTTAAGGTTAGTGATTTAACGTGGCAAAGGTTTTCATTGAGCGGAGAACAGAAGAGTTTGGTTTTGTTAAACGAAAGTGTAGCAAGAACATAAAGCTTCCATTTCGAATAATATTCGTTTCAGAGCGAGAAGATTGAGACACTATTTATCAGCATAGTACTTGACATACAACCATCTCGTTTATAATATTTACCAGACAACCAGAAAATGTATTACTGAATTTGAAACTTAATACTAATTCCTGATGAAGGAAACTCCTTTCTGAATGCTCTCAGCAAGCTCTTGCTTGGCCTTCTCCAGTCCAATCCTGTTAGAAATTACTTAGTTAGAGAACTAACTTATCTAATACCCAGAAATTTGCAGGTCAAGCATCGCGTTCTTACCTCTCATACTCGTTTAGGGGACCAAGTTGATAGACTTCTTCAGCTCCAATACGACCAAGTCGCACTTTGGAGGCAAAGAATGGGAGTTCTGTAACCTGTGTCAAAATTGTTATTGGCCAGTCAGGGGAATTTGACAGAAAAAGAAAACAAGTTGTTAGGACTTTTGCCCCTGGAAATAAGTTTGAGAAAGTACCTGAGAAGCTACAAAAGCACAGGCCACCACACCGGCATCTCCTCTTAAGCCCTTGAGGCAAGCATCTGCAAATTTTACAGCTGCATATGCCTATAGGAATCACATTAGATTCAGTTCTACTCAATATGCCTATATGCGATGTTCAGAAAGCATTAATTAAAATATTTCAAGGAGTAATTCTAACCATAGATAAAGTTGCAGATCCAGCCCCTTTTTTGGCCTGCAAAGATAAAAATTCTTGAAGTTACCAATCACAGTTCTGTTCTGCTCCAAGAAACTATCAGTATATGCTGAATTGCAAGTAGTGCATGCGTACCTCAACAACTTCTGTCCCTCCATCTTGAATGCGCTTAGTAAGATATTCTGTTTCCTCTTGTGTGAAGGAGCAAGGAGGCTTGACCTACAATGCATTACAAAGTTCAAAATATCAGTATCACAGGAAATTTCAGCCTGCAAGAAAGTTTCTCTTTGTATCTCTGCTAAAGTATAATTTTTAGACCTGTGAGAGAAGAGGCAAAATTGTCACCCCGGCATGACCTCCAACAACAGGAACATCTACTTCCCTAGGATCTAGTCCCAAAACTTCTGCCTGTAAAGACCTCAATCACATATTAATAAAGGAAAAGACAAGATAAAGAAAGGTCTAGTAGTTAGTGGATGGAGCCACAAAGACGGTGACAGAAGTGTCTGATGAAATTCCATAAGCACGAAAATCGATCAAAAAACAAAGCTGAGATTCTTGAGAGGAGTTAGAATTATTTGCAGTTAGCTGATACAGAGGACACTAAGAAATAAACAGCGAAAATCGACCTAAGATATTGCAGAACAATTTTAAGTAGTATATTGGGAAACACTTACCACAAAAGTATTGGCTCTCACAACATCTAGTGAGGTAACTCCAAGAAGCTTCTTTGGATCATAAGTACCTGCTTTCTTGAAAACTTCAGCTGCAATAGGAACTGTGGAATTCACCGGATTACTAATCAAATTAACAATAGCATTAGGACAGCACTTTGCAATTCCTTCACAGAGAGTCCTCACAATCCCAGCATTAATCTTGAAAAGATCATCTCTTGTCATTCCTGGTTTTCTTGGAATACCAGCAGGTATGATCACTAGGTCCATTCCTGTAAGTGCAGCCTCAAGCTGACTTTGCCCTAGAAAACCCCTCACCTAAAATGCACAAAAGTACGAAATTTATTCTTCAAATATATCTTCTGGAACTAAATGTGAAGATTTTATTGAAAAGGAACTCACAACAGCACCGGTATCCATGTGGCTAATATCAGCAGTAACACCAGGAGCATTAACAACATCATAGAGATGAAGAACTGAGACTAAAGGGTTCATCTTCATCAACATTGCAAGTGGTTGGCCAATACCTCCAGCAGCACCCAATATAGCAACTTTAAATCCAGGTGCCCCACCTTTTGCTCTGCAGTTTGATCTTTCCAAAACAGACCCCTCTCCCATCTTTATGAGTTATGTGTATGATAAAACCAACAGTTTACGTATCAGTATTTTGTTCAAGTTAGTTACTAACAAATAGTCAAGTTTCAACCAGTGGTAGTGTCATCCAACATCGCTTCACAAAAAATTTCATTATATATGTTTGTAAATATATATTTCTGGAAAATAATTAGTATATTTACAAATAGGCCTACAGAAGGGGATGCTTGGCGTAACTGCCTAACTGGTAAAGTTGCTGCCATATGACCAGGAGGTAACGGATTCGATCCGTGTAAACAACCTCTGGCAGAAATGCAGGGTAAGGTTGCGTACACTAGACTCTTGTGGTCCGGTCCTTTTCCGGACCCGCGCATAGCAGGAGCTTAGTGCTTGGGGCTGCCCTTTTTATACAAATAGGCCTACACTGTTTACACTACTCTGAAAATAATACAAAATAAATGTTAATTTGAGACAGGAAGTAAAGCCTTATAACCAACCTAGTCTTAGACTCAAACCTACAGCTACAAGTTGAATTATGACAATAGACCAGACATAACTTGTGTAAAATTGTATACGCTACTGGTGTCAACCATAATATTTCAAGAATTCACAATCTATTAAAATGAAAATTCATTCAACTGAAACTCCAAGACTGAAAAATGAAAAGCAGCAAGTAGAAAATGAAGAGACCTGGAGATTTGGGGGATTGAGATGAGCTGAAATTCTGGCAATACGTTGGTGAACTTCTGAACCTGATGGCTGCATCTTCTGAGAATTGTGTGTCTTTGTGTTTCTAATTTAGGAAGTAAAGGTAGTGATATTTCAATTCTTTTTTTAAAAGATTGCTTGTGGATAAAACGACAATTAATATAAGGTGATGCTTATTTTGGAAGTTGAGGACTGTTTTTTTTTTCTTTTCTTCAGAATTTTTGTGGAAAAGAATTTTCTCAAGAGTTATCCTATACTCTTAACGTTTGTGGCTCACTGAAATCTGTTATTTTGTTACCCTAACTTGAAGCTATAATTTCTTTGGCTCTTAGCACATCTGGCTAACTCATATAGTTATTTTCTGGGGAAGTTATCATTGATTATTAGGTTGCAACTCAAATCCTTTCATTGTTAACGAGTTACATGAATTTTGACCGAAATGCTTTTTAGGCATTTTTACTGGTTTATTTAGTTGGGCTGCAGGAAAATGGGCCTATATTCTGTAAAGAGCAAACTAGTAAAAAATAGCTCGGGCTAGTCAGTTTTCGGACTGGTCATTAAAAAATAGTCAGCGTTTGTCAAGTCATTGAAAAATGGCCACTATTTTGCTGCAATAGAGACCGGTCCAGCATAATATGCTGGAGTTTGGTGCAACTCTGTATGAACTTCCAGCATATTATGCTGGAACTCTAACACGCGGAAAGTTCCGGCGTAATATACTGGAGATTCGAGTACCTATGTATGAACTTCCAGCGTAATATACTGGACCGATATACTTTGCGAACTCGAGTTCCAGTATACTTATGCTGAAACTCTAGTATACTTTGCTAGAACTCCAGTATATTATGCTGGATTATTTTTCAGATTTTGAATAGTGTTGTCGTTCAGATTTATATTTACATGAAAAGTGACTAAACTTCGATTACTTTTGAAACAATGACTATTTTTGAATGACCACTTGTAAATTTGGCTATTTTTGAATTTCTCCCCAAACTACCCTCTATAGCCCCTCAAATTTTTAATAGCCCATGTTCTTCCCCATTGACACGAAATGACCCTCCGCCCCAAACATATTACATTTAATAACCCGAAATATTTATTTTGTATATTTTTTATATATTAACAGTCTATTTTGTATATTTTTTGTATAGTGACGGTCTATTTAGTATATATTCTGTATAGTGACAGTCTATTTTGTATAGTAACAGTCTATTGTATATAAATTGTGTTGTGACAGTCTATTTAGTATATTTTTGTATAGTGACAGTCTATCTAGTATATTTTTGTATAGTGGCAATCTATTTAGTATATTTTTATAGTGACAGTCTATTTAGTATATTTTTGTATAGTGATAGTCTATTGTATATTTTTTGTATAGTGAAAATCTATTATATATAAATTGTGTAATGGCAGTCTATTTAGTATATATTTTGTATAGTGACACTTGAAAAAGGTAGATCAATGGGCTAAAATGCGCTGATATGGTATATTTTTTTACAATATATATACGTTAAATAATGTATAATCAGATACTCAGAAGCCCAAGTCTGCTTTACCACTGTTCTCTTCCAAATTCTAGACCTCCCTATGCATTGCCCCCCAACTACTTGTTAGGTCAGGTTGAACACTAGCTTACTTACAAATTAACCTGCTGTTGTGGGATAATATGATCTTAATAAACCTGTTATTTTGAGGCTACCTATTACAATTAGTTTTTCCCGGACGACTATAAATGAAGTTAAAGGCCCCCTAAAGGAAAAATCAACTTTTGAGTACTTCATATTAGGATCTCTTTTTAGTTTTCACGTTTGTGTCCAGTCAACAGTACGAATTTTCAGTTTTTTCAATTATATTGCAGCATAAAACTCTCATATGAATCTTCTATTGCGGAGAGTTCATCATTAACAACGTGTAACATTGATAGTGTTCTTGAAAAGTTGTACAACATCTCCATTTTGCCCTTGTAAATTTGTCCAAACTTGAATGATCGACTAGAAAAACAGAATGTCTCTTGGAACGAAGAAAAAAAATAACATTTTCAGTGAAAGAAAGTAAATTATTTAGCTTCTCTAAATGAGGATTATATTTTTCTTTTTAGCAAAGGTAAATACTAGGGTAGTTAACATTGATCCAACAAAGAGGCAACTTTATGCAGAAAATAATAATATGTATAATTTTTTTTATTGCATTAATGTTGATGAAAGACATGCATTTTGCGTGCATTCTTTAACTCCAATCATCACCAAGCAAATTTTCCCATTTTATACTAATCATATGGGTTCGAGCCGTGGAAATATCCTCTTACAAAAATGCAGGGTAAGATTGCATACGATAGACCCTTGTAGTCCGGCCTTTCCCCGGATCCCGCACATAACGGGAGCTTAGGGCACTAGAATTCCCTTTTATATATACTAACCATATGAGTAATTGAGCGCTCGGGATTTCTTGTTCTTTTTTTCAAGAACAAATGAGCAGTGTATTTTGTTCCCAAGGTTATATAAGGTGGCTCTAAATTTATTTCAAATGTCAAATGAGCCATTTTAATTAGGCTCAACTAACGCACACATGCACCGAGTCGTTTGATCTTGAGGAATAATTATCACTTTGTCTATCTATACCAAAGATTTTGATGCATCAAGTACAACATAAAAGTTATACTTTCTCGTGTCAACAACCACTTTTTCCAACTAAAATATAAAGTGTTAGTTTATTCATAGCAACCACTTACTTTTGTCCCTTAATAATAAGTCAATTATGATTTGTTACGTCAACAACTCTCGACTAAACCAAACACTCACTACTATTCATTAGTTTTCCTCCTTTTTTTCCCCCACATAATTAATGATAAAATAACGATTCAATTAGATAACAGTGATTTAAAAAAGAAAAATTGATTCGAATTCGGTGACAAAACAATTTAATTTGCTTTTAGGGAGAGTAAGATCACTATCAGGTGGATGCGTAGACGCAAAATATTCATCTTATGATGATAAATCTGTTAATATCAGTAAAGCATCCGGTTCCCATTTTTTATTTATATATTCTACTGACTACTTCGGTTTTATTAATTGTGTCGGATTTAAAGAAATTAATACAGCCGGAAAGAACATAAGCTGATTTTTTTCAAAACAAAAATTAGTACTAGCTTGCTATTGAATTTCAGATCAATAATTTGCTCTTTATTCAATTATTAATAATAAAAAAAATTCACTTGCTACAAGTTTGTTTATAACTGTAGAAGTTTCACCTACCGTTGTCCCTTTTTGTCCAAATTAAAGAAGCACAATTTTGATGAACTTATGACCTGAAAATCATCGGATGACACGTGTTTACCCTAAAAATTGAATAACAATTAAACTTATATTGTGATTTTAAGGATGTGTGATATAATCCAATACCAATTCATAAACAAAGAATTTAAATAGATAAATTCGACAATAAGGCAAATCAAACCAATATGCAAGCAAAACTTCGACCTCGATTTGAGACAGCCTCGAGGTAAAATGGTAAGTGATAGAACAATTCTGATGAACGGTAATTAAGAGAATAACGAGTGTATAAATTCTTATCAGTGAATAATAATGATGCTTACAAATGAATGGGATTCCTCTTTATATAGTAGAGGAATTCAAAATAAGGTACACTTCTAATTATAGTAAGAAATCATATTGACAACTGATTAACCGTCGAAGACCAATCCATTCCGAAATTCACGCCACGATCCTCTACCTGTCGTGGATATCTCGCCCTTTCCGTTATTGAGCTATACCGACGTCATTTCGGAATTTATCCTTTTCTGACCTCGATTATTGATGTCGACCTTGATCTGAAAAGCGACTTCGATTCCGAACTCGACGTCCTAGCCTTTTGGTGTGACATCCCTCTCTCGATCAAAGAATGATTTCCACCGTATGCAACATGAATAGAATATTGACTAGTGTCATTTGGATTACCAAGAGATTATAAATTAAAACCAGAAGACAAAATGTGTCGTTTATGAATAGTGGTTATGTAGTTATGTGTATATTCACCGGGTTCAGCTCTATACATATACACAAATTGAGATACGCACACCACTGACACTAAATCTGCATTTGTTGTCATAATTATATATATTTTGTTCTCAATAACACCAACAATACACCACGTATAATCTCATGTAACAGAGTCTGGGGAGGGTAGTGTGTATGCAGACCTTACCCCAAGGTCGTGGTACAAATCCTTGCTCCTGAAAAGAGCATTACAACTCATATGGAGGGGGTTTTAAGTGTTTACACTTACCCCTTCACATTGGGTCCCCTCGACCCAGTGATCATTGATTTTTGCAAAAGATACCGGGTTACCCTCAGTCAAGTTCACCCCTCATTCTGGCGCATTATGATCATGATGTTCTCCAGCAAGGCCGAGGGGTTGGAGTTCACTCTTAGCCACCTCATGTGGTTGTACCGACCTTGACTTTACCGAGGGCTGATCAAGCTCCAACGCCGAGCAACGAAGGCCTTGTTTGCGAGCATCGATGAGGACAAGGATCGGGATTGTATGAGACGGTTCGTGCGGGTAAGTACTTATGACATCATCCCAGAGGAGAAACTGCCATTCCCCGAGGAGTGGAACCCCGATCATAAGTAATGTATTACCCATTAATCTTCGTACCCGCTTTTGCTTTATATAACATTTTCATTTGTTATGCAGCCGTTGCCTGGATGCCTCTCGCGGTTCCCGACCTTGAAGATTGGGTTCGGTAGTTGGCCTCAACTTCCTCCTATGTCGAGCGCAGCTGGCATGACTTGGCAAAGGGCATATGGGAAACAAAGAACCATGGTAAGGATCTTCTTCCTTATATTGGAAATACTTTTCGTATCTTTATCTATTACTAAGCTTCTTTTGTGCAGGCCTGACCAAAGATGCAATATTGAGGCCCCCAAGTGGAGAGGAGGAGGCCAAGTCCCTGATTCCGAAGCCGGGGAAAGACAAGAAAAGGAAGGAGGTCTCACTGTCCGAAGACCCCAAGCCCAAACCTCGAAGGATCAGGAGGAAGGTTATTGCTCTCACGGTGGACTCTGTCCAAAATCTAAGAGATAAAGAGAAAGAAGAATAAGAAAAAGGTGCCTCGACAATAGTGGCTCGACCCAAGAAGTCCGTCGAGGTCGCCAAACCTTCAGAGCCGGGGGTGGCTGCTGAAATCAAGCCTCATGATGAGGAGGATTCGGAAAAAGGTTCGAGTAAGGACCCCAAATCGCCTGAGGTCGAGATCATCTCTCGACCATCCACAAACATATCGGACGAGGTCGGTTCTGAAACCCCAAGGGCCAATCAGAGTGCCCCGAGTGACTTGCTTAGGGCCATGACGACATGTCATTCGCCTTCTCTGCCGACTTGCTCTGAGGAGGAAATAAGAGAGGCTCGGGACATGAAGACCCCCGACCTAGGCGGAGTCTCTGGTGTAGGGGATCCCTTTCGGGATTGCTTCACTAGGGTCGATGATGCTTCCGACCTCAATTATGCTTCCATTCTCTTCGAAGAAGCCCAAAGTCTCCTATCTCGAGTAAGTATTAATTGTTGTAGTTCCTATTCTTTCTCTTCTTTCTTTAAGTCTAACTTATACCTTTCTTTTTGTATAGGAATTTACCAAGTCTCGAGCCGACCTGGGCCAATGCGAGGCCGAGCTCTACAAAACCTCGGAGGAGAGGAATGCTTTAAAGCTTCTTTGTGGCCAAAAGGATGAAGAGATAAAGGACCTTCAAGAGGATTTGGCCAAGGCTCTTAAGGAAGAGGCCGAGTTGGACGAGCAGGTAACTATCCTTTTTAAAAAGAATGGACTCAACCAATCTGTGGAGGCTAATACTTCAATATCTCAGTTGCAGCAAAAGGTTGAAAGGATCAAGCTGCTCCGGGGGAAAGTCGATCAAGTCAGAGCTGACTGTGATCGGTGGAAGGAGAACATGGACCATCTTGCTGCGGAAAAAGAGGCTTCTTCAGCCAAACTGTCATCGACTGAATTTCAACTTCGGAGCAGTAAAGAGAAAAGCTCAGCCCAGGCCAAAATGATCGAGGAGCTCGAGGACGAGCTTGCTGAGGCCAAGGCGGAGATCGAGAAGACGAAGGTCTTGGATGAAAAGTCCATATATATGTACCTGGCCGATGCCGAGGCTGCTCAAACACAGCTAAGGGAGGCTTATGATCAAGAGCGATGGAGTAATGACTTGGCAAAGTGCCAATCCCGGAGGGAGACCCTCAAAGAAATCCACGCTCGAGGCTTTGACCTCTCTGAGGAGATAGCTCACGCTAAGGTGCATGAAGCCGATGCCAAGCTGTTTGCCTCCTCCGATGATGAAGATGATGATGATGAAGGCAGTCGAGGTGGATCTGACAATGGCGAGGGGACCGAAGGAGAAGCTGCCCCTGATGAAAAGGTCAACCCCGGTCATAGTTAGGACTTTGTTTATTTTTCCTTTTTGTAAGACCTTTGTCGGTATCTTGTACACATCTTTTTTCATATATATAAAGAAAATTTTCTTTTGAATGCCTTCTCAATTTTATCTTCAAACATGTTTTGTGCCTTGTAAAACTTTAGCACAATTTTATGCTTCGAATGATGCGCTCGAGATTTTGGTTTTGGGTGGCTTCATCGAAGTCACAATAGTCGAGTTTGAATAAGGTTCGAACTTGCAGCACAGACCCCTTAAGGTTTGTATCGAGTAATGATGAATCCTCGAGCCATAATCAAGTCAACTTTTATTTGTGCTCGAAATAGGGGAACCCTTAGGCTCGAATTGAGCGAGAACAAGATCTCGAACTCTTAGTGTATTGGCCCTTAAGCTCTTTAAATTGTGCTGATATGGCCTTTAAAGGATGGCTATTTTTTTCCCTCTTTCGGCTTAAAGACTTAGTAAACATTTACTTATGCCTTAGCATGTGTTTTTTACCCATTGGGTTTTTTGAGGGTTCAATGTTGATCGAAACCCCTTTGCTTTTTGTGCCTTAGCATATTTGTGTTAGGATAATTTGATACCTCTTAAGGTTTTTCGAGGGCTGATTTTATCGAAGTCCTTTTGGTTATTTTGCCGAGGGTAGCCTTTTTTAACCGTTTTCAAAGAATTCGAAGGCCTGTTTTTATTTCGGGATTCGGACGTCTCCGAGCCGCATTAGTTTGGCCATAGAATTTGGGTGTGCCTCTTAGGATTATTTTCCAGTAACAATTCAAACTTTTTCGAAGCGTTAGTCCCCGAGAATTATGTCCTTGTCCTATAGATTGACGGTTGCCTCTTTGAGGTCTTATGGATTTGAGTTTAGATAATTCGAATATGTCGATTGTCGACGGCAGTCCCCGAGTGTTCGAGGTATATTTTCACTTGTCCCTTGAGTCTTTTCCGTTCGAGGTGTATTGCACTTGGCCCTTGATCCATCTCTCACAAATCATAAGCATGGAGCTTGTATAATAGAAAATTTTCTTTGAGACACAAGATATTTGATAAGAAAAAAATGCTTCTTTGAATAATTTATACATGCGTACATATTTTGCCATCGGGGCTCGACTAATATATATGGACACGGTTCATTTGACTGTTTGGCCCATTATAAAGTTTACCTATCGAGATCCTTTGACACGATGTACTTTCCTCGAAAATATAACATCCGAGGGTGGTTGCCCCCAGTATTCGAAGTTGATTGTAAAGAAGATTTGGATACTATTGAATTGTCCCCGGGTAGCACATCGTTGTTGCCTTTTTAAAAACCTCACCGAAAAAACCCGTTTGGGATAAAAACTGATCTAAGGAAAAAAGAATGCAACACGTGCTTTAAAACCTGAGGTCTCGATGTCTTTGATCGAACACCTGCAGTAAGTTAGTATCGAATATAAATGAAAAAGGGAGAAAGTCATACCTTAGGAATAATATCGTTTGAGAAGTGATATGTTCCAATTATTTGGAAGTTGTTCGCCGTCCATCGTGCCAAGCTTATAAGATCCCTTTCCGACGATGTCTAGGACTTGGTATGGTCCTTCCTAATTTCGGCCAAGCTTCCCTTCATTAGGACTCGAGTGTTGATGGTGACTTTCCTAAGGGCTAAGTCCCCGACTCTGAAGTGGCGAAGGTTAGTTCTTCTATTGTAGTATCTCTCGATTCGTTGCTTTTGGGCAACCATTCGAACGGGTGCGGCTTCTCGTTTTTCATCCAATAATTCGAGGCTAGTATTCATAGCCCCGTGATTTGATTCTTCCCTAGTATGTCGAAATCTGGCACTGGGTTCCCCGACTTCGACTGGAATCAAGACTTTGAAGCCATATACTAAGGAGAACGGGGTTTCCCCAGTACTGGACTTCGATGTTGTTCGATATGCGCAACGGACTTCGGGAAAAACTTCTTTCCATTTCCCCTTAGCATCGTTAAACCTTTTCTTTAGGTTTTGAATGATGGTCTTGTTCGTAGATTCAGCCTATCCGTTTCCACTAGAATGATACGACGTCGATAATATCCTTTTTATTTTATGATCTTCGAGGAACTTCGTCACTTTGCTGCCGATAAATTGTTTCCCATTGTCGCACTGTCACGACCCAAAACTAATCTTGTCGTGATGGCGCCTATCGTAGTACTAGGCAAGCTGACACACTACCAAAACACTTCAATATTTCATTTAAAAGATAAGTCAAAGCTTTCCATACTAGAATCTTCATAAAAGAGTTCAAATCAAAATAAAATGCGAAAAAGATAGCTCGATATCGGGGTGTCACTAAGTCATGAGCAACTACTACAAACTATCTGATAACAACAAGACTGACATAGTTTGGGAAAAAACGAAGATACAACCAAGGGGAATATAAGGAAGAAGAAAAGCAGGGCTGCAATCGCCATGCATCTACCTTGCTATCTCCGATGATCTGCAACTGAATATATCATCACCCGCTATCGTGGCCAGAAATGCCTGGATCTGCACACAAAGTGCAGGGAGTAACGTGAGTACACTAACTCAGTAAGTAACAACAGTAAATAAAGGCTTAGAAGTAGTGACGAGCTAGATGCAAATATAGTTTATATCATAAAATTTAATAAAGTACGACATGCTTTAAAAGCAGAGCTTAAGTCAAATCAGCTTGTGTAAATAAAGTTCAAGTAAAAACTAATTAAAAATATCTTTCCACAGTTCTCAAACAAGGACTCAAA
Organism: Nicotiana knightiana; assembly: GCA_005239525.1. Lineage (NCBI taxonomy): Eukaryota > Viridiplantae > Streptophyta > Magnoliopsida > Solanales > Solanaceae > Nicotiana > Nicotiana knightiana. The sequence continues at coordinate 8,554 of ML368156.1, read as the reverse complement.
GCAGCTATGAGCACAACTGATGAAATCATATACCGCCCCTCGGGCAAAACATCACTCAGTCCTCCCAACCACTCCAACCTACCAATCACTCATGCCTCCCGATCACTTAGCACTCGGCACTCGCACTCAGTAGGTACCGGCTCTCACTGGGGGTTTGTACAGACTCCGGAGGGGATCCTTTAGCCCAAGCGCTAAATCAATGCCCATCATGGCAGAATCAATGAAACATGATGCGGCGTGCAGCTCGATCCCATAAATGTCCTCACAAATCAGGCCCTTGACCTCACTCAGTCATAAATCTCTCCAGTCTCTCGGGCTCTCAGAAATCAAAGTAATCAGCCCAAACAACGTTGATATGATGCATCAAATAGAGTAACAGAGACTGAGCTATGATGTAAAAATGAATGAACATGACTGAGTACATATTATCAACCAAAACAGTGAGAGGACAACAAGAAAACACCTCTAAGGGACCAAACAATACTGACATAAAGCCTAGGCATGGCATCTAACATGATTTACAGTAAATCTTTCTAAAATACATAAGGAGCATATAGCTACAACAGGATATTCAACTTTACAGTTGCTACGGGACGGACCAAGTCACAATCCTTAATAGTGTATGCCCACACGCCCGTCACCTAGCATGTGTGTCACCTTCAAATAGTCACATGACACAAAATTCGGGGTTTCATACCCTCAGGACTAGATCTAAAACCGTTACTTACCTAAAACGGAGCAAATCTCTACTCTGCGATGCTCTTTCCTCTCGATTCGGCCTCCAAATGCTCTGAATCTAGTCACAACCAGTACAATACCATTAATATATGCTAAAGGAATCAATTCCACAAGAAAAACTACCAAACTAGACTCAAAACCCTAAATTGACTCAAACCCGGACCTCGGGCCCACGCCTCGAAATTTGACAAAAGTTACAAAACTTGACAGACCATTCACTCATGAGTCTAACCATATAAAATTTATCAAAATTCGACATCATTTGGCCCCTCAAATCCTCAAATTACACTCTCCAAAATCCCAAGTCCTAACCCCTATTTTTCACTCCTAAATCCACTAATTAGATTAGGAAACAACGGGAAAACACCATAGCTAGGGGTAATAGAGCTCAAGTAACTTACCTTAGTGAATACCCTTGAATCCCCTTCAAAAATAACCCCAAAAGCTCCAAGGTCCGACTTGAAAATGGTAGAAATGAGAAAAAATCACGAAGTCCCCTTTTTATACCTTCTGCCCAATGCAACCGCACCTGCGGTCCCTTCTTCGCATGGTGGAACCGCTTCTCCGGACCAAAATATGCTTATGCAAAAATCACTTAAAGTACCCGGGACCGCATCTGCGCCTCACGACCGCATCTGCAATCATCATAGGTGTGAAAACGACCTCGCACCTGCGCATCCCCTCTCACACTTGCGCTTGCCTACCCGCATCTGCGACTCTCGCAGGTGCAGGAAAAACTTCGCACTTGCGGCTCCTGCTCAAGTACCCTATGGCCGCATCTGTGGATCCTTTTCAACTCATGCGGGCTCGAACCTGCGGCTCCCACTCTGCATGTGCAGAAGACACCAGAACGAGAAGCTGATCAGCTGCATTTCCAACTTCCAAACTTCCTGTTAGCCATCCGGAATCACCCCAAGCCCCTCGGGACCTCAAACAAACATACCAACAAGTCATATATCAACATATGAACTTAGTTGAGCCTTCACATCACTCAAAACCAACATCAAAACACCAAATTACCCTCGGATTCAAGCCTAAAAACTTCTAAACTTTTAAATTTCGCAAACAATGCCGAAACCTACCAAACCACGTCCGAATGACCTCAAAATTTGCACATACGTCACAAATGACACCAAAAACCTACTCCAACTTCCGGAAATCCATTCTGACCCCGATATCAAATTTCCCACTGCCGGCCAAAATTGCCAAATTTCCAATTTTCGCCAATTCAAGCCTAATTCCTCTACGGACCTCCAAATTAAATTTCGGATGCGCTCCTAAGTACAAAATCACCTAACAGAGCTAATAGAACCATAAAAATTTAAATTCGAGATCGTTTACATGTAAATCAACATCCAGTTGACTTTTCCAACTTAAGCTTCTAAATAAGAGAGTAAGTGTCTCAATTCACTCTGAAACCACTTCGGACCCGAATCGACTAACCCGTCATAACATACTATAGCTGAATAACACAAAAAGAAGCAGAAATGGGGGAAACGGGTCTATAACTCTCGAAATGACCAATCGGGTCGTTACATCCTCCCTCTCTTAAACAAACCTTCGTCCTCGAACAGGTCTAGAAACATACCTGGAGTCTCAAATAGGTGTGGATATTTTATCTGCATCTCCCGCTCGGTCTCCCATGTGGCCTCCTCTACAGTCTGACCTCTCCATTGCACCTTCACTGAAGTTATGTCCTATGACCTCAACTTTCGAACCTGCCGATCCAAAATGGCCACCGGCTCCCCATCATGTGTCATATCACCATCCAGCTGAACCGTGCTGAAGTCCAAATTATGGGACGGATCACCAACATACTTTCGAATCATGGAAACATGAAATATTGGATGCACACTCGACAAGCTAGGTGGCAAGGCAAGCTTATAAGCCACCTCCCCTATCCTCTGAAGCACCTCAAAAGTCCCAATGAACCGGGGGCTCAACTTGACCTTCTTCCCGAACATCATAACACCCTTCATGGGTGATACCTTCAGCAAAACCTTCTCCCCAACCATGAAAGACACATCACGGACCTTCTTGTCCGCATAGCTCTTCTGCCTAGACTGCGTCGTGCGAAGCCGCTCCTGAATCAATTTCACCTTATCTAATGCATCCTGGACCAAGTTTGTACCCAAGAGCCTAGCCTCACCTGACTCAAACCACCCTACCGGAGATCTACACCTCCTCCCATATAAAGCTTCGTACGGATCCATCTGAATACTCGAATGATAACTGTTGTTATATGCAAACTCTGCGAGCGGCAAAAACTGGTCCCATGAACCCCCAAAGTCAATGACACAAGCACGAAACTTGTCCTCCAATATCTGAATAGTGTGCTCGAACTGTCCGTCCGTCTGAGGGTGAAAAGATGTGCTCAACTCAACCTGAGTACCCAACTCTCGCTGCACGACCCTCCAAAACTGCGATGTAAACTGAGTACCTCTATGTGAAATGATAGATTCTGGGACACCATGCAGGCAGATAACCTCTCTGATGTAAATCTCAGCCAACTGCTCTGAAGTGTAAGTGGTACCAACTGGAATGAAGTGCACGGACTTGGTCAGCGATCCACAATAACCCAAATAGTATCGAACTTCCTCGAAGTCTTTGGGAGCCCAACTATAAAGTCCATGGTGATACGCTCCCACTTCCACTCCGGGATCCCTAATCTCTGAAGCAAGCCACCCGGTCTTTGATGCTCATACTTAACCTGCTGACAGTTGAGACACCGAGCCACAAACCCAACTATATCCTTCTTCATTCGCCTCCACCAATAGTGTTATCTCAAATCCTGGTACATCTTCGTGGCACCCGGATGGATGGAATACTGCAAGCTGTGGGCCTCCTCTAGAATCAACTCCCGAAGCACATCTACATTAGGCACACATATCCGGCCCTGCATCCTCAACACACCATCATCACCGATAGTCACATCCCTAGCATCACCTCGTTGAACCATGTCCTGAAGAACGAGCAGGTGGGGGTCATCATACTGATGCTCCCTGATATAGTTATAAAGAGAAGATCTGGAGACCACGCAAGCCGATACCCGATTCGGCTCCGAAATATCCAATCTAACAAGATGGCCCGCTAAGGCCTGAAAATCCAATGCCAAGGGTCTCTTTGCTGCCAGAAGATATGCTAAACCCAGACTCTCCGCCTGGTGACTCAAAGCATCGGCCACCATATTAGCCTTCCCCGAATGGTACAAAATAGTGATATCATAGTCCTTAAGAAGCTCTAACCATCTCCGCTGACTCAAATTAAGATCCTTCTACTTAAACAAATGCTACAAACTTCGGTGATAAGTATAGATCTCATAATGAACCCCATACAAATAATGATGCCAAATCTTCAAGGCGTGAACAATGGCTGCTAACTCAAGATCATGGACAAGATAGTTCTTCTCATGGGTATTCAACTGGCGCGAGGCATAGGCAATCACCCTACCCTTCTGCATTAGAACACATCCAATACCTATCCTCGAGGCATCACAATACACGGTGTAAGAACCTGAAGCTGATGGCAGAACAAACAATGGAGTTGTGGTCAAGGCAGTCTTGAGCTTCTGAAAGCTCTCCTCACACTCATCCGACCACCTGAATGGAGCACCCTTTTGGGTCAATTTGGTCAAGGACGATGCAATAGATGAAAATCCCTCCACAAACCGACGGTAATAACCCGCCAAACCAAGAAAACTCCTAATCTCTGTGGCTGAGGACTGTCTAGGCCAACTCTTCACCGCCTCTATCTTCTTCGGATCCACCTGAATACCCTCACTGGACACCACGTGCCCCAAGAATGCTACTGAACCGAGCCAAAACTCATACTTGGAGAACTTTCTATAAAGTTTCTCCTCCCTCAATATCTCCAATACAACCCTCAAATGTGGAGCATGCTCCTTCTGGCCACGAGAGTACACTAGGATGTCATCGATGAATAGAATAACGAATGAGTCCAAATAGGGATGGAATACACTATTCATCAAATGCATGAACGCTGCTAGAGCATTGGCCAGGCCAAAATACATCACAAGAACTCATAATGGCCATAACGGGTCCTGAAAGACGTATTAAGAATATCCGAATCCTGAATCTTCAGCTGGTGATACCCGGACCTCAAATCAATCTAGGAGAACACCCTCGCTCCCTGAAGCTGGTCAAATAGATCATCAATACGAGGCAAAAGATATTTTTTCTTGACTGACCTTGTTCAACTGCCTATAATCAATGCACATCCTTATGGAACCATCCTTCTTCTTCACAAATAGAACCGGTGCACCCCAAGGTGACACACTAGGCCGAATAAACCACTTATCAAGGAGTTCCTAAAGCTGTTCTTTCAACTCCTTCAATTCTGCCAGTGCCATATGATACGGTGGAATAGAAATGGGTTGAGTTCCCCGCACCAAATCAATACCAAAGTCAATATCCCTGTCGGGCGGCATGCCGTGCAGGTCTGCAGGAAACACATCCGAAAAATCACGTACCACCGGAACATAATAAATGGTAGGAGTCTCTGCACTAACATCCCTCAAAAAACCCAGATACGATAGAAAACCCTTATCAACCATACACTGAGACTTCAAATATGAAATCACCCTACTAGGTACATAGTCTACAGAACCGTTCCACTCAACCCTCAGAAATATCGGCATCGCCAACGTCACGGTCTTAGGGGTCGTTTGGTAGGATACATTAGGTAAAATAATACATGCATTAGCTTTGTGTATTATTAATACTTTGTTTGGTACACTTTTTGAACATATGCATTAGTAATGCAAGCATTAGTTATACATCCTATTTGGTATTATCCTATGCATAACTAATGCATAAGAAACCATCGTATTAACATTGCAATGAGTTTTAATACATGCATTAACTTATTTAAAGACAAAATTGTTCTTCAAAATTTATACTTGATTGAAATATATTATTATATAATGCAAGTTTGAAATAATTCAAGAAAGTGAGAACTAAAATTATATTCCTAGTAATAAATAAATACTTAGTATATTTTCCTTTTTATAAAGAAATATTAATATCTACTACAATATAAATAGACAAATCAAAGAATTTGTTATAAATTTTTCATATACAAACATTGCTCAACATATGTTTCTTTTAAAAAGAAAAAGTGATGGACTGATTATGAGGGTATTTTTGTAAACAAGTAATTCTTTTAGAAATTGTGCAATACTTTAATACATCAAACCAAACAATGGATAAGAAATATGTCAGCATAACTAATACCAGCATAACTAATGCAAGCATAACTAATAACATCATTACTAATACACCTTATTCAACATTATTCTTATACCCTCTACCAGACGATCCCTTAGTGTGACAATCTAGAACAACATGACATGGAGATAACCATTCCATACCCAATATCACATCGAAGTCGACCATACTGAGCAGAAAAAGGTCCACTCGGGTCTCCAGACCCCCAATAATCACTACACATAACCGATATACGCAGTCCATAATAATAGTATCACCCATAGGAGTAGATACATGAACAGATGAAACTAAAGACTCACGGGGCATATCTAAAAATGAGAAAAATACGAGGAAACATATCAATACGAGGAATCAGGGTCAAATAATACCGAGGCATCTCGGTGGAAAATTGAAACAATACCTATAATCACAACATCTGAAGCAATGGCATCTAGTCTGGTAGGGAGCGCATAGAAATGGGCCTGACCACCACCTGATCGGCCTCCCTCTCTAAGGCGACCTCTAGCTTACTAACCTCCACCCGTAGCTGACTAGGTGGGTGGTGAAGTAACTGGTGCTGAAGTCGAAGGCTGACTCCTCTGCTGAGATGGACCCCCATGACGACGAGGACACTACCTCCACATATGCCCAAATTCCCCACACTCAAAACAACTCCCTAATGCTGGTGACGGGGACTGAAGGGAACCCCTGGCACCGGGATAACTGGTTGAATAACCCGGCATGGAGGATCCCTGAACTGATGGATCACGGGACGAACTCTGGGCTGGGAGGGCACTGAGTGATGAGTGGCCTTGAATGAGAACTGTGAGAACTATGGCCCGATGATGCACCACGGTGAACTGGGGGGGCTGACTGAGCATGCCTGAATGGACGACCTCTGCCGTGCTGGAACTGACCCCCATGAGGAGCACCACTGAATCCACCCTGTCCACGAGGCCTCTTTTCCTCCCTCTCAACCCTCTCCTGACCGTGAACCATCTCAATCTGTCGAGCAATGTCAACAACCTCATCAAAAGTAGCACCAGATACTCTCTCTATGGTCATAATCAATCGAAGATGAAAAGTAAAGCCATCTATAAACCTTATGATCCTCTCTCTGTCTGTGGGAGCCAACCAGATAGCATGACGGGCCAACTCCGAGAATCGCATCTCATACTGTGTCACAGACATATCACCCTGACGAAGCTGCTCAAACTGGCTACACAGCTCCTCTCGGCGAGACTTAGGCACAAACTTCTCCAAAAAGACAACGGAGAACTGCTGCCAAGTAAGGGGTTCTGCGCCGACCGGCCTACGCCTCTCTTAAGCCTCCCACCAACTGAATGCACCCCTAGAGAATTGGAAGGTGTTGATACCCAATTTTTTCTCAAATTATTTTAAAATTTGTATATATACCTCCAAAATCACTCTTTATAATAACTGGTACTTTTCCGAAATTTTTCATATTTTTATTAAATCCTTTTCCAATTTATTCAGTATTTTTTATATTCAATAATTATTCATAAATTGTATTATAAATAATTTCAAAATATTTTTCAGTCAATATATCATTTTTAATCCTATTAGGATTTAATTATTTCACAAATTAGCCAATTTGTCACTATTTGACCATAATTACAATAACTTTGCAACTATGGCCTAATTGTACATTTTATACCATTTAAATCAATAATTATTTCATTTTTATATTCATCAATTACCTTAATTTCATTTATCCAGCATTAATTTCATCNCTTCTCATTTCCCAGTCTCTCATTCTCTCTCTGGTTCTCTCTAGAACCTTCCCTTGTCTCTCCACCTCCAATGGAGTTTGTTCGTCTTCTCCGGCTAGTTCCCTCGCCGGAAACTATGGTCTTTCACTATCTCCTGGTTACTGCTTCACCCTACACCGGTCTAATGATACCCTAAGGCCCTCAGGTGAACCTAGAGCGGTTTATCTCCTACCTATGGTCCCTCATGCCATCTTCCGGCCTCCTCCGACCGTCTGAGTAAGAGCCATGACTTTTCCGGCTAATGCTGGCGACATCTTTAAGGTTTTTCTTATTTTTTCAACTCTCTAAAACCCTAACCCCTGGTATTTTCACGATTCCTTTAGATGTTTCTTATATCTGTGTATATCATGAAGCTTTTTACATGTTTCTTCAAAAACCTTCCTATTCTCTTAGATCTACACTAGATCCGGGTTTATTACGAGTATTATTACATTTTTTTTCTTAAAGGTTTTCCATTTTTAAACAAGTTTTTCACTTAGGGTTTCTGAAACCTTTTCTTCAAACGATTTCTCAAAGTTTAAGTGATTTTTCTCATATGCTTAAACGTTTTATCATTTTTAATCATGATTTATTTAGTTTTAACACTTTATTCTAAATGCTGAGCATGTCTTTTCTTTCGATTTGTATGTGTGTCTGTTTCCCATGAGTAATCCCTGTTTTTTTTGTGATTATTGCTTCACTATGCTATTGGGTCTTTGATTCTGCAGCTTCTTGTGTGTTCACCCTGCTTGAGTCATTACTGTCTTGAATCCCTAAATGATTATGAGTAGTACTGTACTGATTTTGCATACGATATCC